>APFE030406202.1:109913-187092 GCA_000404065.3 Pinus taeda
TGCATGCGTATTTTTTCTTAATATCGTTGTCAATTTTTCTAATAAGAATATTATAGTGGTATCATAGCATGTTCCTCGCCAGTGTGGGGAACAAGAGTAGGTGATGCCACCTAGATACCAAGGAGTGATTTTCTAGAGGAGTCATGGAAGAGGAAGAGGTAGGGGCCAAGTAGAGAGGGAGCACTAGACCCATTTTCTGACACAAAGGTGGAACATATAACAAGGCACATGGAGAACCAGGAGGATAATGAAAAACTCAGACAGGGAGATCATAATAAGGTCCTAGAGGAGTTGTTGAGGACCAAAAATAAATTGTCGAGTCAGGTTCAGTTGAGACATATATGATGCAACAAGTGATGGGTCTGTAGGTGAATGGGAGGCCAGAGGTAGAACCTCGAGGTGACGAGGGTTATAGAGCATGGGGATGCAGCCGTACATTCCATCCCATACACACCCTTCCATGTGGCCAGGCAGGCTGTCCTACAATGCCTCATTTTGTGGATGAGTGAGGGCATGAGAGGGAGCTAGATCCAATTACAAATTTAGTCAACTCAGTTTTATTGGGTATTGATTAGTATGAGGGACTAAACCCCAAGATCAAGAGAATTATGTTCTTTTGGGCGTACCTTCACCTCAAGGAAAGGCATACCACTGGGGTTGGGACTCACTACAGAGGGGGGAAGTCTAGCCATTAGGTGAAAAAGATAGCAGGGAAGGTTACACTCCCTAACTATGATGGGTTGGCTAAAATTTCAACCGGGGCAAGGGTTTGGAATCTAGACACCTAATTTCACCTGAACGAGATGTATGTTATCCGATTTGCTATGCTACATCAGGAGGGAGATGCACATGAGTGTTAGTACACATTGGGGCACATTCACATAACCTCCTACACCGCGTTCACCAGGAGATTGATTGAGAGGTTCGAAAGGAAGGACCCTGAGCTACATTTCAGGAGTTGGCCCACTTGAGATGGATAGGCAACACAGAGGTCTATATTTCAGAGTTCTAGAGGTTGGGCTTGATGGTGTCAGAAATCTTAGAGGCTCAATTGATTATGTTATTTGTGCAAGGGCTTGCTGAACCATTTTATGGTTGGGTGACATCCTACTAGCCCACATCCTTATTGGACATTTTTTATAGGACCCGAGATGTGATTGGCACAGTGCCCAAGACCAGGGCCTTAGTACCCACCATACCCACTACCCCATAGGGGAATTGAGGAATGCGGCCACCTCAAGGGGATAGTCGACATGGTTGTTTGGATGAGGAGACTATGATGGATCTAAGGAGGAGGAAGTTATGGTTCATGTGTGAGGAGTCATGGGCACCCTGGCACAAGTGCACCAAGGACAAGGCCCATTACATTGAGGTATATTCATACAATGCGATAGATGAAGAGGTTGAGTTAGACACAGGTCAGGGAGATGAGGGGGAACAATCATCAGGAGGAGAACCACCACCACCCCATGAAGGAGGGCCATTCACACCATTTGGGGGAGTTCTTACTTCACTTCAGGGAGTTCTGAAGTACTTAACACTCGGGATTAGAGGGAATGTACAAGGGTAGCAAGTGTCATTTTTACTAGAAAGTGGGGCCATCCACAACTTTATTGATGCCCAAATCGCAGAGAGGAGGGACATTCACACAAAGACATTTGAGGGGTTCTCGGTGTTGGTACTAGGAGACTAGATGATGAAGTGCACAAAGTATGTTCCTTGCTTGACTCTCATGATGGGGAACTACTTCATCATTGATCATTTCTTTATGGTTGATGTTCTAAACACCAACGTGTTGTTGGGTGTCTAGTGGTTGTACTCGTTGGGGAGGGTCACCACTGATTGGAAGAAGTTGGTGATGGAATTCACCAGCCTAGATGGGAATCCAATAGTGTTGAGGGGAATGCACTCCTACCCACCCCAGAAAATCTCTGCTCATCGGATGGAGGCAGATTTACGACATGGAGACATAGAGTGGGAAGTGGAGCTTAGGATTTCAGAGACAGGGACTCAGACACAACTTGTGCATCCAGACATACCTTGCTAGAGAGGCATCAAGGGTTTTTTGGGTAGATTCCTCTAGGAAGACCATCAAACAGAGGATTCAAGAACACTATTGAGCTAGGGATGGGGGTGCACGCAGTTATTACTACTCTCTATAGGTACCCCAAAGCCTATCGGGACAAGATTGAGAGGGATATACATGAGTTGCTGAGATTGGGGCACATCAGGCCCGACACTTTGATTTTTTGGTGATGCCCTTCGAGCTAACCAACACACCAGCCACATTTCAGTCTTGTATGAACCATGTGTTCTAGGGGTAGTTGTGGCATTATGTCCCTGTCTTCTTTCATAGCATTCTTATCTATAGCCAAACTTGGGAGGAGCACCTCTAACACTTGGAGGAAGTACTGTGCATATTCTAGGATCAACAATTGTATGGGAAGATGTCCAATTGTGAGTTTGGACTGGCTGAGATGTTGTTCCTTTGGAACATGATAGGGGAGGATGAAGTGAAGGAAAACTAGGAGAAAATCAGGGCCATGAATGTGACTAAGCTAAGGGGATTCTTGGGAATTTGTACATACTACAGGAGGTTTGTGAGGGGATTCTCATAGCTTGCAGCACCCCTCACAAATTTGACAAAGAAGGGGGCCTTTGAGTGGAAACAGGTGGCATAGGAGGCATTTGAACGCGCCAAGAAGGTAATGAGAAGTTGTCCCATGCTGGCTTTGCCAAATTTCACATGGTCGTTTTTGCTGGAGTGTGATGCCTTGTGTGAAGGGGTTGGAGCTGTGTTGACGCAGGGAGGCCACTCTATAGTGTTTGAGAGCAGGATATTTATGCCCCATGAGTGGTTATACTCTATTTATGACAAAGAGATGTTGGTCATGATACAAGCATTGGCTAAGTTCAGGCAGTATTTAGTGGGAAACTGGTTCAAGGTGAAGACAGACCACAACAATCTTCGGTTTTTCCTAGAGAAACAAACATCACAGGAGATGAAACATAAATGGGTGAGAAAAATCTAGGCATATGAATTTGATATTGAGTATGTCAAGGGAAAAAATGTGCTAGCAGATTCACTTTCCAGGAGGCTTGCGAACTATCTCTGATGGACATCACTCAGGATTGGAAGGCTCAACTCTTGGTTGAGTATTCTAATGATAGGCATGCTTTTGAGACATTGGATGGCACACGTGGGGATGAAAGGTTTAGGGTGATGAATGACATGATCTATTTCAAGGGTAGGATCTACTTGGTGCTTGGGTCTTAGCTCAAAGAGAAGATTATGCAAGCATCTCATGATTCACCTCTAGTAGGGCCCCTTAGATTCCTCAAGATGTACTGTGCCATCAAGGAGTGTTTTTAGCGGAGGGGTCTCAAGGGAGACGTATTGAGGCACGTGTAGGAGTGTGTAGCCTATTAGAGGAAGAAGGGGTAGCTATCACACATAATAGGGATACTTTAGCCGCTCCCCATCACATAGAGGAAATGGGAGAGCATGTCCATGGATTTCAATACGGGTCTTCCAAATGCACACAGACGAGATTGCATTTATGTTGTGGTGGATAGATTGATCAAGTTTTCTGATTTCTTTGCCATCCTCTAGAGGTATTCAACCTCTCAAGTAGAAAAGCTATTCTTTAGGGAAGTATTCCACTACATGGTCCTCCAAAGGCCATAGTCAATGTCCGAGACAACAAGTTTATGGGGGATTTTTGGTAGGAGTTGTTCATATTGGTGGGGATAAAGCTTACACCTAGTACTAGTTATCACCCTCAGACGGACATGAAAATTAAGATTATGAACAAGTGGTTAGAAGGGTACCTGCGTAATTATGGTACTAGGCAACAAGAGCATGGGTGAAGTGGCTTCACCTAGGAGAATTATGGTCCAAGACCACCTACCATATGTCGATTGGTATGTCTCCTTTCTGATCTCTTTATGGATACAATGCACTTTCTTTGTCTAACATGATTTTTGAAGATAGCAGGGCACCAGGGGAAAAGGATTGGGTCCAAGAGAGCCAAGATATCCTCAGGGATCTCACGAAAAAATTACAGATGACACATAACCAACAAAAAATGTATGCTGACAGGCACAATGTGGAGAGTTAGTTTGAGGTGGGGGACATGGTTTAATTTCATCTCCAACCTTATTGACATTAATCAATGAAGCAAAAGGGGGACAAGAATCTCAAGCCTCATTTCTATGGGCCTTATAGGGTGATGGTAAGAGTTGGGGAGGTAACATATGAACTGGAGCTACTCCAAGGGAGTCAGGTCCACAATGTGTTCCATGTCTCATGCTTGAATAAGGCTTTGGGTTAGAAGATTATAACAACCATTGATATTCATCCTTTGGATGATGAGGGGCACTTGGTACTGACACTGGAGGCCATCTTGGAGACATGGGAAAGAAAGTTGAGAAGCAGGGTCATCAGAGAGCACTTGGTCAAATGGAATGACTTTCCAGTTGAGGATGTCACGTGGAAGAGTGTGCAGATCATGCAGCATCCCGCATTATAGTTGTTTGAGGACAAGCAACATTTGGGAGGGGAGGACTGTAATGTACCTTCCCAATAAATTTCACTAAGGGAAGGAATACAATTTTGCAACTTTGGAGCTAGCTCAAATTTTGGATACCAACTTAGGAAAAGTGGGGCACTCCTCAAGAAATACACACCCCTTGAAGGAAAAATTAGTTTTGTAAAGGGAGGTGAAACTATTTGGTGGAGGGACCCACAAGGAAAGGGAAGGTGTCAAATATAAATAGAGGGATGAGGGAAGTTATTGAAACCTTTTTCTAATTTGACAATTACACCATTGTTACTCAGGCTGCTTAGCTGAGTCACAAAGTGTTGTTTAGCACTAGATCATTCCAAGGGGAATTATCACCCTTTCTTTGGTGGACCATGAGTTCCACCCTAGGAAGGCTTTGTCATAATTTCTTGGAGACTTAAGGGAGTAGTTTCAGGTGGTACGAGTTGCCCTTGCATCAACTTGGACGAAGAAAAGGAGCCACACAGTCTTGCGGGAGAGTATTCCAATGGTCAGAGAAGTGATATTTTTCAGGTCCATTCATTGACCAATTTGCAGTGGATTTCCAGAGAGTTTGTAGGCTTTTGGATTTTGTTTTTCCCAGGTCAAATTTCCTCTGCAAAGGCTTGCACAATAGTTGTTTTGGGCTATGTAGTTCTTGGTGGAGATAATTGTGGGGAAGACTTGCTTGAGGGATTTGGGGCTGAAGTGAGTTGGAGGTGTGAGAAGGTAGGTTTGGGGAGATTTCTCAACCTTTGGAGGGGTTATAGAGGCCGAATTCCTTGTAGGTCGTATTTTCTTGGTAGCGGGGGAAGCTATAGAATTTGGGGGTGATTTTGGAGTGTCAAAACTAGACCAAACCCTTTCTGGGTTTTTTTGGGTTTGTGGTGGAAAGCCCAAAATTAATTTGGTAGAATTTTTTGGGCACTTTTGGAGGCTCAAACAAGGGTTCCTTTCAACCAATAGTGCATAAATTTCTAGGGCCAACATAGTACACTTTGGAGGAGTTGTTTCCTTTTCATCTAGGAAACATTTCTTCACCTAGGAATGTCTAGCTTGCCTTGGCAACCCTAGGTGCACACAATTCATGCATTGTAATCTTCTATATATATAATAAAATAGCTAAATTTTGGCACAATTCTAGTACAAATTGTGGGTGTCTAATGGCTATCTAAAAAATTTTGTTTTCATGTGTGTTTTTGCGCAATGTGAATTTTCCTATTAGGAATATTACAAGTTGGGGGTTGTTAAGAAAAGTGCTTTTATAATAAGAATTCATATATGAACAAGATTTTACGTGATATTCAATGTCAACACCTTCATCACTTAAGCTTAGGTTCCTCCATTCTCAACCATAGAGAAAAATCATATCACTATCTAGATTACAATGATAAAATCCTACTTTGGTAAGGCAATTAAGAAGTAACTCAAAAAACCCTACTGAAACATCAAATAAATAAACTAGAGTATTTCTCCACAAGAAGAGGATTTAAGGTCAAGAGAAACTCTATCTTGAGTAGTGTTATGAACCTTGTGCCTTAAAAAATGATAAGAAACCAATAATTACAATCATGTTCTACGGGAAACCTCCTTTTATGATAAATAAAATGAAGTAGATAATATTTGATTCTCCTAAGACTAGGTCTCCTTAGTGTTTATCATGAAAGGTTCTACCTCCTAATATAACAATTAAACTAATGATGATTGCTTATTAGGGCCTTAATGTAAGGCCTCGGGGCCATAAAATAGCCCCCCTCTTTTAAAAAAAAATTACCCTCTAATCTTGTAGTTGAAGGTGTTTCTTCATGAACTTCTCATTTCTCAGGTAGCTTCTTCTAGAGGCATGTTCTTCCACTTGATTAAGTACTGCATAATTTTTCTATTTCGAGGAGATAGAAAATGTTAATCCATAACTTTTTGTTGTTCAAGACTAAACTTTTCTTCTTCATCCAATTCTAGAAGTTCTATTTGCACCGATATAGTTTGTTCCACAACTTTTTTAGGCAAGATACATAAAAAAACCTTACAAATCCAAGAAGAAGACAAATCCAACCTATACACTACTTGTCCAACCTTACGGATAACCTTGTAGGGCCCATAAATTTTTTGAGTTAATTTCTTACTCTTTTTTCGCTTGAGCGTAGATTGCTTATAAGGCAACAATATTAGAAATACACAATCAATCTCTTTAAATTTTCTTTCACTTCAATGTTGATCTAATTGTTTCTTCATCGTTTTTTGCACCATTTGAAGGTTTCCCTTAAGGATTGTCAAACTTGCTTTAGTAATTTTCATATGTAACTCTATTTCTTGTACTTTGAACTTATCATCTAAAAAATATGAGACACTAGGAGATGGATATTCATAAAGAGCCTCAAATGGGGTCATTTTAGTAGGGTTTATGATATGTAGTATTATACCAAAATTTTGTTAGAGGAATCCACTTTATCCATTGATATTTCTTATTTGAATAAAAAATCACAGATAACCCTCCTGTTTGACCATTTGTTTGTGGATGTTATGTTGAAATCATTGATAGTGTTTTCCCACTCATCGTCCATAATCCTTTTCAAAAATTACCTATGTATTTTGGATCTTTGTTACTTACTATTACCTTTCAAACACCATGAAGTCTATGAATTACCTTCATGAACACTTCTAATACTTCGCTTGATGTGTATGCACATTGAATTCCAAAAACATGTCCATATTTTGTGAGTCAATCAATGACCACAAAAATGGAATTAAGAGGACTACTTCAAAGTATTAATTCAATTTGATGTTCATCATTTCTAAATGGAGGTAGACATTTGGGGACTTCTTGGAAGACCATGTAATTCTTTTCTAAGGTTTCTTTCAATTCCTAGGGAATATTTTCATCTTTCTCTTTAACTTCCATAGAATGCAATTTAACCACAATTCCATTACTACCCTTTTTTAGGGGCTTATCCATTCTATGAGACATAATGGCTTGACAAGGTCAATATTTTAACCCTTTGAGTTCATATTGAACTCGTTCAAATTCAAATCTCATGAATAATCCATTATAGTTTGTAGGAACTAAAGCCAATGTTCTCAACCATTGAATGCCTAGAACAACATCTACACCTCCAATTGGAATAGCATACATTGAGCTTTCCAATATATTATCCCAGACTAATTTTAATGTTGTGGCATTTTCCCACAAAATAAATGCTTCCTCCATTAGAAACTAAGACTTCAAAATTTGTCGTTGGTTATACAAAACAATTGAGGTTCTCTGTTAATATTTTATCAATGAAGTTATGGGTACTACCGGAGTCAATAAGCACTATGACCATTTTATTCTTAATATAACCAAAAATATTTAGGGTTTGAGGAGCTTACAAACCTACCAATGCATGAAAAAATATCTCACACCCATTTGAATCAATGTTGCACACAACTTACCCATGGGGGGGTAGCTCAATTGGTGATTGTCATGTTATAAAGTATCAAGTAGCTTATGATATTCAAGGTTCAAATAACCCAGTGAGTGTTTGCCCCAAAAAATTAAAAATTTGCACACGATTTCCATCTCTATTTCCTTCTCTTTTAAGTTGACAAGTTCTTCCTCACTTCTTTGTGTAGATGCTTCCATTTCATCTTCACCATTATTTTCGAAGGTGAACAATTTTGTTTCTTGACACTTATTCCCTTTTGACCATTTGTTGTTATAAGCAAAGCATGGTCCTTTTTCTCTTCTTTCCTTCATTTCCTTCTATGATGTTCTAGTAGTTTGAGGTAGGAATGTATTACGAAAACCAAAATTATCTTTGCTTCATGTCTATGCTCCCATGGAAGACTTGTGTGTAGCCTTATCTTGGCTTGAATATGATGAGAAAATTGCATAGTTTCCATAACAATTTTAGGGTGTTTTAAGAAAAGTTCATGTTAAATGTCTTCTTTTAATCCACCCATGTAATATTGAAATAAATGTTCCTCACTTATGTAATCCACACTTGCGGGAAAAACTTGAAATTTTGATTTATAGTATTTAATATCAGCAAAATACTTGATTCTTGTTAATTGACTGAAATAATCTTAGTCCAAGCTTTGCCATATTTCACTTCTAAGTCTATTTTAAGTAAACCTTAAGTATAATGATAACAATGGGGATTCCTTTTAACTACCCATTGATACCATTGATAGGGTTTTATCTCAAAGTTGGATCTTACTATGTGGATCTGTCACTTGTCATCCATAATATCATGAAATTCGAAATATTTCTCTACTTGGTGCACCCAAGTAAAGACCTATGTTCCATCAAACTTCTTTAGTTTAAACTTGGGAGGGTTCACTCCTTTAGGCAACCGCCCATGAGTAGGTCCATGATTAAAGTCAAATCCAATTGAAAATTTCTTATTATTGGCAAGTTGTTCAACTTAAGTGTTACCTTTGTTTTCATGAGTTTCTTGAGAGACATTATCAATTTTAAGGAACCTCCCATTTGTGGCTTCTATAATATTGTGTTCCATTTTTTTAATTTTATCTTCTTATCCATTTCTTCCTTATTTTTCTCCATTTTTTGTTTGATATCCCTTTTAATTGATTCTTGCAACTATGACAAATGACTTTCCAACTTGGTTACCTAGTAGTTTACAACTTCTATTTCTTCATAAGTCATTGATGAGCCTTCATGAGGTTTAACTATTGTAGTATATTTTGCATATTTCTTTGGAAGAACATGGGAAAATAACAATAAAAATACTACTATTTATCACAACTTTCAATCACCCAAAAGAAAATGGATCTTCTAATCAAAATTTATATCACTTGTAAGTTATGCATATTAAAAATTTAATTTGGAGAATATCTAAAAGGCTAGCCATTTTATTAATATATCTTTGAGATTTCAGCCACTTTGAATCTAAAATTTTGGTTTGTAATACTTTTATATTTATTCTCTACAATTCCACAGGTTTGACAGAATTTGATGTGCCAAGTGAAACTTATGTAACTTTCCCAAGACTTGTTGATTTTTGGTCTCTTCCCAAGAGATTATAGTTTGGCACATGTCCATTTCTCAAAATATAATTTAAAATTTTCACTATAGATACCTAGTTATGTCTCTTTATATCTCACTTGTTTAAAACTAATTTAAGGATCCTACAAAAAAACCCTAACTTATAGAGCATATCTTAGAAAATATAGTAAATCGAACTCTAAAATTTTAATAAGATGTTCCCCAATATCTTACCTCAATATAATCTAAATTTCACCATCTAAAATGTCCTAGAATTTTTTTATATTGAAACTACCATTGTCTTGTTTGAAATTGATTTCAAAAGCATTTAGGAACCCTAACTTACTTAGAGCATATCTCCAAAGGTATAGTGAACCAAAATCTAAATTTTTAAAATATGTCCTCTAAGATCTCTCCTTAATATGATCCAAATTTCACTATCTAAAAAATCCCAGATTAAACATTATAGTGAAAATTCAAAATTGACCTCTTTGAAATTGATTTCAGTAGCATTTAGGAATCATATATTCCTCGAACGATATCTCTAAAAATATAGAAAAAAAGATTTGAAATTTAGCCACATGTTCCTTGATATTTCTCCTAAATATGCTCAAAATTTCACCATTTAAAGCATCCCAGAGAAAAATGCAAAGATGACTCATTTAAAGCAGCAGAAACCTAGGATCATAGGCTCTAATACCACATGTTATGAAGCTTATGCCTTAAAAATGATAAGACTACAATAATTATAGTCCCTTTGAGGGACAAAGCTCCTTTTACACTGAATACAATGTACAAGATAATATTTGATGATCCTCAAACTCGATATCCTTATATATATATATAGGAGACAAGGGGTACACTTATAATAAAATGGTTCCATGAAAAGTTCTAGTTGAGCTCCTAATATAACAATTAAAATAATATTGAATGATTATTAGGGCCTTCATATAGGTTCTAATGGACATAAGAATTACATTCTCTATCATAAGGTTATGGTATTTCCTCTTTCAACCATGAACAATTAATGTATGTGATTGGAAGGTAGTTCCAATAGTTGGGGAACAAAATCTAGAGTGTACAAGTATATGGGATCCATACTATCCACTGAAAGTCTACGCATTATGAATTTATTATGTATTTTTTGGGCAATTTCTATTATGCTAGTGTGTTGTTAATACAAATCTTGAGTGTAACTCTACCTCCCACCCCCTTGTGATATTGTTACATTGAACTAACTGAACCTCCAAGGTCTGTTATGAAGATGGGGTTACAAAACCCCTATTTCTCATTTTTTTATACTAAAATTAATACCACAATTGTTTTTAACTTGTCAAGGGATTTCCAAGGATATATTTTTGATCGAAACCTAACTTCTAGATCAAAAGTTATACTCATTTGAAGTTTTACCAACTAAATATTGCCATGTTAGCAAGGCATTGCCACGTGGCCATTCCACATCACTCGGAATAGACCCTTGACACCCATGGTCATGGCGTGGTGTCCAAATGGTCATATATAGGCCATTGTGGCACTAGCTACCTAATCCAAAGCTAGATGGTCCTACCAGGTTGTCCCTATCATGTTTTATGACTAATCTTTGTTATATTTGGCCTGAAGGGAAGTCCGATGTGCATGAAAAAATTCCATATTAACACACCCTCAAATGACCTGAACCTGCCGATTACACAAAAATTCATAAAAGATCTAGCCCCAATCCCATACGAGACTCTACAAAGGTACCTGACCTAAAATCCATCATATATCTCAGATTCTGATTGTAATATTCACTCGCAGGGAAGTCTTCCCTTGCACATATATTCATCCAAGCAGGGCCCACCCTAGATAAAATACACTTTCTATGAAATTCAACTTGATAGTGATATGACTCATTTCTAAAGTGCACAAATCACCACTACTGAGTGTCTCGAATATTGGATGTTTCATCTGCTTATGTGAACCCCCCCCCGTGTATGTTTTCGCCTAAGTGGAAGGGTTCACATTGGATGTCACATCTAGCTATGTTACCACAAAAAATTTGGACAAATTCACATATGGTTCCTTTCATTTGTGCACAAGTGATTACTATCTAGATGCTTGGATCATCAAATACATCCACCAATCTTCTAGACTTCTAACCCCTTTACATATTCAGACGCAACTAGTGTTGGGAGTTAATAAACATATCCAACCTAGATACTTCATTCATCCAAGAACCATTTAACCCCATATACGAGTGCATAACTCTACCACAACTTACATGAAGGGAAATTCCAAGGGATTTATACCAGAATTTCCCTAAGATAGGGCATTTCCTTGAACACCAATTCCTAAGAATGAAAACGTACATCTAAATATGGACCTTTCAAAGTATTAGATAATGACCATGGTAGGATTAATGGCTATAATAGCCCTGCATTGTATCATAATTTTATCAAAAGTAAGATTTGGCTTCAATAACTAGATTTCATTGGAAGATCACATAGCATGCTTCCTCTGTGAAGCCTATAACATTACAACATTTTGTATGTGTACATAACCACCACATGCTCTCCTTGTTCTTAAAACAAGTGACTATCAGGTCTCGCAAAATGCTCATGCATCACATAACACCTAGATTTCCTTCTTATCATGTGAATTAGTCTACAAACTTAAACAACACAATGAACCATAAGTTTCATGAACATATCAACTAAATGAAATCATATTGATAATAGATTAGCTTAGGGACTCCAAACAACCATGCACATTCATGTCAATAACTCTGTAAGTCATGAGGATAATAGCAAAACACATAAATCCATAAGTTTAACATAGTTGTGATGGAATATAAAGCAAATAATTCACCATGGATATACAATGATATCAAAAATCACCCATAGTTAGTGCTAATCCATCCACTTACATATCACATATCATACATTATTCACCATCCATAGTACAAATGGATAGAAATAAATTCATTCTAATCTATTTAACTTGAATGGATGGAAATTGAAAGTGGAACTTCAACTCTCTATACAACCATATACCAACTAAACTTCAATCATTCTCGCAACCAACCATTCCCAATTCAAATTCAAAGTTCAAGGAGTGATTTTCTCAAGGGAATTTCACATCATGTTTCAGTTAAACAAACAAATAAGAGGAGCAGTCCACTATCTAGGTGGTTTATCAACTTCTTTCTAGTAGTAAGCACCATAATGGATCTCTACCTCCCTGAAATTAATCATAGCGATTCTCTCAAGGTTTAGTTGAAGTACTATTCAGTTCTAGGAGAATGAATACACTGTATAGGTGATTTATCAACTTGATTTTTAAGGCAAGCACTGCAGGAGTATAGAGCCCACTATCTAGGTGGTTTATTAACTTACTTAGGAAGCACTGAGTGGTTTATCAACTTCTCAATAAGAAATTAGTTTTTTTTGGCCCTTTGCAGCAAGCACCATAGTTACCAAAATTTCCTACCTAGTGGTTTATCAACCTTCCAACAAGCACCCAAGTGGTTTATCAACCCATTCAACAAGCTCTCAGTGGATTTTTGGCTTATCTAGCAACAAATTAGAGGTTTATCAACTTACTCAAGAAGCACTAAGTGATTCAACTCTCCACTAAGCCTTCATTGGCCAACCAACATAGGCACACAACATTAGCATCAACAAAATCACACGGAATGATTTCCCAATCATAGAGAATTGTTTGGAGAAATTTTTTTCTCCTCCTATTATTGCTTGATCACCTCCTTTCCTGCCCATCCTCCTCCCATTTTTCCTTCCCCTCATCACTTACAACTTCTCTCTTGCAAGCCCATGTTTATTGTCTTCACTTCTTTACATCACATCCCACAAGGAAAGGAGATGATATGGGCATAATCCTCCAATCAAACTGGTCATACAAAAATTTCATAGCTTGTTGTGTAGACCATTTAATTTGTCAGGGGATAGGTAAAGGAAATTTATGAGGTGGGTGTGGTTTTAATACTTCACAAGAAACCTCTCCTCCTCAGACTACTAAATCCATGTCCTCTCCTTCTGCTTAGCCATACATTTAGTTTTTACATAAATTTACATAAATAATTCCTATATTGATATTTACATTGAATATAGCAAGAAGGGTTGTCACATACCCGAACCCCTTAAAGGAACACAATATTCAATGTTCTATAAATAGAACAGAAAATACCATAGTGAGCTTTATATATACAACTCTTACATTTATTTATACAATCATAAAAAATGGGTAAAGTACCCTCATCAAAGCGCACACAATGAAAGCGAGAATGCAGAAATGCGGAAATAAACAAAATCTGTGACTGATACTTTAATCACAGAGAGGGAAGAGACTCCTCTACTACGCAATCTAGCATCATGAATCTATTTTTGAATATATTTGAATACGAATGCCAACAAGAGTATTAGTTCATAACAAATACCAGGTCTGCTTAATCACTCCAATATCTGACAATTCTTCTGAACAATATCCTCGTGCCAAAACACGAACTTTGGCCCAACGGTCTACTTCTGCGTCTTTGCGACTTCTTCAATGTTAACAAGGCTCATACAAGTTCGAGAATAGAATCCAAAACAATCTACAAAGGAGACATAGATTTACAGAAATTGAGGAATCTTTATTGATGAACTTCAAAGCTCAAGTATTACAAAGTTGCTTCTCAAGCAATACTAAGTTACTTCTCCAGCAGAAAGGCTCTCTAAATTTCTCAAAACCCAAATTCCTCTCTTCCCTAGTCTTCATCTATTTATAGATCTTCCCAGCTCTAGGTTTGGTGATACCTCCATATCGGATATGGGAGAATCTTACTTTACATCAAAATCAAATCCTTACATCAGATATGAGAGAATCCTGCTTTCAGGTAACCCGAAGTACATCCGCACAGTAATTCAATCATAAAATATTTTATATTTATTCTTACATCAGATATGAGAGAATCCTGCTTCCGAGTAACCCGGAGGACATCCGCATAATAATTCAATCATAAAATATTTTATATTTATTCTTACCCCTTTATTTAATTATATATGTCGGATTGATTACACTGTAAGAGATTCTTTTTCAGGGAACCTTACGAAAAACCTATCTACTACCAAAGTCGGACAGAAAGACATTACAAAATGACAAAATGTTCTAGTTGTTCACGAGAATAATGATGTTCTCTGAACCTAGTCAAGGAGTCATTATTAAAATATTGTGAGTAAATTTCTTCCTCACATCCCTCAAATGAATGGTATAAGAAAATGTTTAACTGGGATTTGTATACTCATCAAGAACAATATAGATACTATGAAGAAATGAAAACCTATTCAAAGAAAGATAGGTCAACAATCAACAATAAAAATTGGAAAGCTTGGATGGAACAGAATAACCAATGGACTTCTTTTTATGAATTTTATTATCCAAGTACAAATGAAGTAGAAATCGCTTTGGTCAAAAAGTTCAAGAATCTATATTGTGAAGATATAAAAACAAATATTAAGGAAAATCCAGTTGAAATTCCTGGACCTCTTATCATCCCTCACATAGATGATAAATATAAAAATATGTTGCGAAAATCAAGTGTTCCGAAACATTTACAGTCTGTTAAGATGAAAGGGCAGCTTTTGTTAGAACACATCTGTTAAACCCTTAGAGTGAATATGATGCAAGGGTCAGCCTTACAAACATAAGTGCCACAAAAAAAATGGGAAATAATATATGGCACTATTCTTAGCACTGAGACAACAATTCCTCCTTGGAAAAATCTTGTTATCGGACAAGATGATAAGATTTTTAAGTTACTTCCACTTATGTCTCACTAGTCTCATCTTTCATACAGGGAATCGGTTGTAGCAACAAACTGGACAAATATTGCTCTAGATAGTTTGATTAAACATCTATAAAGAAATCATCAATATGCAGCCACAGAAAATAAAATGCTCCAAGAAATAATTGATAAAATTATTCAAAAGGTAGATTTTACTAGAGATCAATTACTAGATGGAATAAAAACTCTTGGATCAAATGATTTGCATATTGCTAAAAGTATTGATGTTTTAGAAAAAGGGATTAATGATAATTCCAAATGGATTGGCAAAGTACATTCAGTAGCAGATAAGAATCAGGATATGATGACAAGCTTAAAAACGTCACTTGAAGTAGTAAAGAAACAAGTTTGGGTTGTCTCTACTTCTATTGAAAGTTTGAAAAAGAAAAACACTCTTGATCCTACTTTTAAAGCTACTACTTATTTCTCAGATCCTCAAGATCAATTGCCTTTCCATGTTGTTCCTACTACTCTTCAATAAAAAATGAAGAATCCCGGTGATATCATTTTTCCTAAACCAGAAACTACCTTTGTCTATGCTCCTATGGCTAATCCTGGCATGTTTTCCAGTCTAAACTCTTCAAGCCCTGGACATAAAATGACAGTTTCTGAGTGGTTGAAATGAGGAGATGATCCTGATAAGCCTTCCAGTTCTGATACAGTACTCAACAAATTTGAAGCAGTGCCCTCTGCTCCTCCTACTCTAGAAGATTTAGAGTTTCTTGTGAATAATTTTTCTCGTCCTGATAAAGAAACTTTTCTGATAGAAAAAGACATTCCTGATCTGATTTGATTTTCTGATGAAGAAGAACCCAAAGATACAACTGTACATAAAGTTACTGATAGAAGTTCTTGGAATTCTTCTTGGTCACTTGCTCTTGATAAAAGAGATGTCATGAAATCAGAATATCATAAAGATTGGTTTGCTTCTTCCACATATTCATGGAATATTGACAATTGTTCTGAAGTAGAAATACTGTCTACATTGAGTTCCATGTTGGTTTGCTACCGCACATATTTAGCAGATGACATTTCTCTAATAAATGCAACCAAGAAAATCATCAGTTGATTCAAAGGACTCCTTGATTCTTGGCTTAAAGCAGAAATTCATTATGATCCTGTCCTCATTCCTTCTTGGGAAACATCTGTGGTAATGAACCTAGATAATACTACATATATGGATCCACAGACTTCATTACCTGTGAATAACATGATTGGTTTCCTAATGCATGGCACTCTTGTCAATTTTTGGGGTTATCCTCAGATCAATAATGAACTTGCTGCAGTCACACTTACATCCATGAAGCTTACTAATCTGTAACATTTTGATGAATATTTTTTGGAATATCTCCATTGTCTGCATACTCTTTCTTCTGACATGATTCTAGATCCAAAATGGAAAGAAATCTTCATTACTTCTTTACCAAATTGGGTAACAACTACCATTTTGAATAAGCTTCCTGGAAAGATTGGTGCCTATAAATTTGGTGTTATAAGAGAAGCTATTAAAGTTGTCATTGTTGAACCTTGCTCTCAGATGAAAGTTGCTCGCGCTGCCACCAGCTCCACTAAACCACATGGCTATCAACAACTATGTAAACAATGGAATTTACATGGCTCTAAAAGTTTAGGGGGATATGATCGTCGTCGCTCTAAAAAGAAAGCTTACTCTAAGCAAACTTTTAGATTCGCAGAAACCAAAAAAATCATTCATAGAAGGCCTCCCAGGGAATACAAAAAAACACACCAGTTTCATGAAAGGTCAAAATAGAAGCAAATATTTTGCTTCCATGGCAATGAAAAAGGACATATTGCTCCAAATTGTCCAAAACTAAAAAAAGACAAATAACAATCTGGGAAGAAGAAACAATTTAGCTATAAAAGTAAATCTGGCAAGGTAAATATTATTGATCTCCCTTCTAGCTGCGAAGAATTAACAGATTCAGAAAATTATTATGATCTAAAAGACCAGATACATGCTGTTTATGAAGAAGAAGATTTTGAAGTTGAATATTACAAAGATCCACATTGTAATGAATGTTTTCAATAACTCTGTGAATGCAGTGATCCTGACATTTGCAAATGTAATGCAGTCAGGATGTTCAGACCACTATCAAATGAAAGCTTAGATCATGATGAGCTTTCTAGAGATTATTTTACACAAATGGTTAATGTTGATGATCCAAAACTCAAAGAAATGTATAAAGGATTGCTGATGACCCATATTCAACAGTCCAAGTCACAAAAATATCAAGAATAGCAAAAGTCATAGATAAATCATCAACATAGCTATATTCCTTCTGCAGCCTTATTTTCAGTTGATGGTCTAACAAGACAATTCAAACAACAAACAATTGAAGATGATCTTCCTCAGACACTTCCTGCAATTAGTCAAGCTATCAAAGATCTCAGAAAATAAGTCAGAGAGAATAGAAGGCTATGCATTGAAGAACATCAGGGGCACAATATAAATTCTTTACATGCACAACCCACAAAAGGAGAATCTTCACAGATAGAATAGAAAGAACCAGAAGACAGCTTGATCCATATCATGATCCAATGAAAGGGATTTTCAAATCTGAAGACTTTGAAATTCCAGATGAAGAATTTGAAGATCCTAGATTTGGATTAGGAATGAATGCAGATGTAATGTATTGTGTAAAAATGAAAATCAGAATTGGTTCTTCCATAGAATGGTGGAAGGTTCTAATTGATACAGGTTCAAGATTGAACATAGTAAGCGGCACTGTAATTGCCTATCCTCAAAGACAAAAGACAAAGTGTCCAGGAGTTGTCACTGCAAGTGGAGAAATCAAGACAACGGAAGAAGCTATAATAGATGTATTTGTTTCTCAATCTGAAGGAATTCAAGTTCATGCTCCAGTAGTCACAGGGCTTGATTATGCTATGTACTTAGGAACTCCTTTCCTGAGCAATTTCAGAAGACATGGAAGCACTTATGATGAAAAATCACAGAAATGGGGATATTTTCTTCTCTTCAAAGGTGTAGATTATTTCTATCCTTTTATTCATTCCAATTCTCCTAATTGATTGAGCAGAATTGACAGGTTACAGAATACCTTGGCAAAGATGGAGAAGAAGAAAGAAATGTTCAAGATTGATGAAAATTTTCTGAAAGGCAAATTTGAAAAAGAAATAAGTGGGATCTCTCAGAAACTAAAATCTTATTGTTCTGAAGATCCAAATTCCTTTTGGCATATTCATAAACATGAAGTAGAATTGCCTTTGAAAAAGGAATTTCATGGAAATCTCAGAAGATCAAAGGTAATACCGATGAATTCTGAACAATTCAGGTATTGTAAAGAAGAAATAAAATCCTTACTGCAAAAAGGTTTGATCAAGAAGTCTCATAGCCCTATTGCTTGTTTTGAATTTTAAGTCAATAAACATTCAGAGATTATCAGATGAAAACCAAGATTGGTAGTAAACCACAAGCCTTTGAATAATATTCTTGATTATGATGCTCATCCCTTGCCAAAGCCCTCAGTGCTTTCGTCTCAGATATCACAGTCAAAAATATTTTCCAAGTTTGATTTAAAATCTGGTTTCTAGCAAGTAGGGATAAAATAAGAAGATAAGTGGAAAATAGGTTTTTCAGTACCAGAAGGACATTTTGAATGGAATATTATGCCCTTTGGACTAGTAAATGCTCCATCCGCCTTCCAGAGGATTATGGATGAAACTAGCATGTTTTTTTGTATTCTCTGGGAGGCCTTATATGAATGATGTTTTGGTTTCTGCAGATCTAAAAGTTTGCTTAGAATAAGCATCCAAAGTGACTCCATTGCACCTTGACCTATCCTATTTACTTGATTACAGAGCACGATTTTCCTCTAGTCCATAATGTACTGTGGTTCCAATTGTAATTCTCCCTTAGATTCCAACTATATCACAAACCAATCCACAATATGATTAGTTTCATGTACATATTTCTTAAGAAAATAAATGTGAAAAATATAATGTTCTTTCATTGTGGGTGGTAAGGAAAATCCATATGCCACTGCTTCCACTCTTTCCAAAATATGAAATGGTCCATAAAACCTAAGTGCCAACTTGGCACAAGGCCCAATTCTCAATGAACTCTTTCTTATTCTGATGTGGAGATATACATGCTCTCCCACTTGGAATTCCTTGTGCACTATCTAATGATATGTGTAACTATTTTTCTTATCTTAGGTTTCTTGCAAGTTCTACCTAATATTAATCAGCCCTAGTTCCCTTTCCTTCAACATATCAGGTCCAAAAACTGCCATGTTCACTGGATCACCTCAACTGATGGGAGCAATGCATTTTCTACCCTATAAAGCCTCAAAAGGACTCATCTTCAATGATTATTGATACTCATTGTTATAGGTAAATTCAATTAAGGGTAGGAACTCTTCATGCCTCTTTGGTTGATGCATGACATACATTCTTATCATGTCTTCTAGAACTCCATTAACTCTTTTATTTTTCCCATTAGTTTGAGGATGATACAATGTGATAAATTCTACCTGAGTTCCAAAACTAGAAAACAATGCTTTGCAATATTTTGAAGTAAACTTGGCATCTTGATTTGAAATGATATTCTTGGGTGTACCATGCAACCTAAATATCTCCTTCATGAAAATATGAGCAATGTCAATTGCCTTGTGGGTTAACTTGACAACTATAAAGTTAGCTTCCTTGTTCAACCTGTTCACTACCACCATTATGGCATCATGATGTCTAGATTCCTTTGGTAATCTTGTGATGAAGTCCATAGATATGACTTCCCACTTCCATTTAGAAATGGAGATTGCATGGGGGATTCACTCAATGAATCTCTAGCATGTCACATGTGTTCGTGGCATACTAAACAATACCCTTATTTTTAATACATATAGGAAAATAGCTCTAAAAATCACATTATTTAACCTCCTACCAATACGAACCCAATACACCTTCCCAATTTAGAAAACCCCTGCTTTCACTAGATATTGTAGGTATCCATTTTTTTCATTAACTTTGAAATCCATTTTGTATACTTGCCAATATAAAAACCTTTTACCCCCTATTCTATGCTCAATATATTATGCCATTTTTTCCTTAATATATATCCCCCAATATGAACACACGTGGTATGGTATTACTCCCCTAGTGAAGCCCCCATGGAGGATTGGTTGCAACAATCTTGTTGGGTGTATGCATTCTACTTTAACTTGTTGACATTATAGGCACCTAGAAACGTAATTGAGAACTTCCTTTTCCATGTTCATCTAATCGTACATTTTCTTCATAGTTACCATTTTTTATAACCAGGATGACTTGAATAAGGTATTTTGTGAAATTCATACATGATGAGCTTCTTCTAGTCACCCATCTGAGGTACATACCATCTATTCTTTAACTTCAACATATCATCATCCATGAGTGAGTAATTCTTACTCAATTATTCTTTTGGGTCTTGCTGCAAGATTTCCTTCATATGCTAGTAATGCTCATCTTGAAACATTGCCTCTAATTCTTTTCTTGATATCAAATTGACAAGTTTTGGTACAACTACCATATGTTCCACTTGCAAGCTTCTACTAAGTGCACATGCTACCTTATTTCCTTGCCCTTAATGTATTTTATTTCAAAATAAAACTCACTAATCAAGGCTATGCACCCAACTTGTCTTTCATTTAACTTGGGTTGATCAAATAGATATTTCAACCCTCCATGGTATGATATGATTTTTTTTTTTGAGCAAGTAATGTATCCACATTTTCAATGCATGTAATATCATTTCAAGCTCCAAATCATGAGTGGCATAATTCCACTCATGTTCATTTAATTTTATCGATTCATAAAAAATCACATGCCCTTCTTGCATGAGGACTCCACCGAGCTCTTCCTTGCAAACATCTACGCAAACCATGAAATCCTTTTCTAGATCAACTATTATCAATGTAGGTGTAGGCTTGAGTAGGTGTTTGAGTTTCTCAAAGCTAGTTTCCTTGGAAACAATATGTCTCGAGTACTGAACCTATGTTTGAAAGAAATCACATTTTTTGAGGTTGGCATAGATCTTATGCTCTCTCAACAATTGAAATAGCACTTTCAAAGCTCTTCATGCTGTTCTTTGGTTTTGAAATAGAACAAGTTGTCATCTACGAAGACCAATACAAACTTGTTCAAATATAGTTTGAGGACATTGCTAATCAGATACATAACTATTGATGGAGCATTTTTGAGCCCAAATGGCACCACCACAAACTCATAATGTCCACATCTAGTTCTAAAAGTAGTTTTTTGAATGTATTCATCTTTAATCTGTACTTGATGGCAACCAGACCTCAAATCTATCTTTGATAATATTGTCTCTCAACTAATCAAACAAATCATCAATTATAGGAAAAGGGTACCTGTTCTTTACCGTGGATTTATTTATTTGTTAGTAGTCAATGCACAACCATAATGTTCCATCTTTCTTCTTCCCAAATAGTGTTGAGGCTCCCCAAGGAGACACACTGTGTTTGGTATACCATTTTTCCAACATTTCCTTCAGTTATAGATTTAGATCCACAACTCTAATGTAATCATGTGATCTGGGGCTTTTGAAATTGGTGTTGATCCTGACAATAATTTGATAGAAAAATAAATTTCCCTCTTAGGTGGTAATCTCCTCTGAAACACATCGTTGAATTGTCTTAACATGGGATGCTCTTCCATGCTATCCCTACTAATTTTTTATTCATTGGTCACATGGACCAAATACAAGGTGCACCCTTTCCTACTATACCTTTTTACTTCTAATGCTGATATTTTCCTAATAGTGACGAGATTATTTATTCCTTGCAATGTTACTTTCTTTCCCTTATTGTTAAGACATTCCAATGACTTGTTGTAGCAGTCAAATTTTTTCTTATGGGCCACAAGGCAATCCATGTTGACTAGCACATCATATGAGCCCAACAATAATAGATTATATTGATTGAGATGGACATGTAGTTTACTATTATTGGGAATGATTTCACCATATATTCTACTCACCTTTTAATTCTTGTGGCTAACCGAATCAATGACAATTTTTCGTTGGCTCTCTTTTACAATGAACACTTTTATGTGACTTTCATACTAACGTAGATGAAATTAGAACTTAGTTCAATCAAAATTGAAATAGGTTGGTTAACGAACATACCTTCCATCTCGATCATTGAAGCTTGATGGTTGATCTACATGTTGTCCATTATGGCATAGATTTGTTGCATGTTCTAAGTCACCTCATTCACATTTACTACTTCTTGCACATTATACAACCTTGGGCTATTTTGTTGTTGTTGAGGACAATCTTTTCGATACTGATTTTCTCCACATGTCCAATGTTATAAGGGTCCTCTTCTAAACCCCTAGTTTTCCTCTCTTGTTGGCTTACAAGACCTATATCTACTAGTAATAGTATGTTTTTTTTTGAAAATCACCCTTGGAAATAGTGGTGAACTTCACATTCCCCCCCCCAGCCAATGTCTTAAATATTTCTTCCCTTTCACCTTAAATTTGGGCCTACCTCTTTCTTTGCAATAAATTCATAACTTGGTTTTATGCTTGTATTATTCATAGTAGTACTTAGCCTTTTGGATGGTATCCTCCAATTTCTTTGGCTCATGAAATGAAATTCTATCCTTGTAATCTTGTGGTAATTAATTTAGGTACCTTTGAATTACTTTCTTGTCTTGGATATACAACACATACCTCAATAGCTCCAAAAATATGTTAGTGTAATCATCAATTGTAAATTCCCCAAATTTATGCTTGTGAAATTCTTTAACCTTTTTGTCCTAGTACCTCTCTAATAGTTACTTCTCCAGAAAACATCTCTCAAATATTCCCCAGGACAACACTTTCTCTCTAATGTACTTGCCATTTCTCAAGTCTTTCCACCAAATATCAACTTTTCCTTTCAAGCTAAAAATGACCACTCTAGCCTTCATGTTTTTAGAGTATTCATTCACTTTGAATTATTTCTTCATTCCCAATAACCAAGATTCTAATTATTCAACCTTCTTAACTTCTCCATCAAAGATAAGAGGATTTTCCTTCTTGAAATCCTCTGGTATCAAAATTTTCTCATTCCTCCTCTGTTATTGGCATCTTGTTGTAGCACTAGAACTATCATTCATGACTGGTTGTTCTTCTGTATAGAGTGTTGAGTGGAGTTTCTCCTTTCACCATATATTCACGTTCTTGTGTATGTATCTCTTTGAATTACTACCTTCTACTCCATTAGCCTCCAATAGATACATTCCTAATCCTGATGAGGTTTGCTTGGATTTTCATTTTCCTAAGTAGTTGGCACCCAGTTGATGTTGCTCCTATCTTTGAAAATATGATAAAATGTACAAAATCACAACATTTACTTCCACTTGTCTATCTTTAAGTCTAACAATATTTTTGTTTCCTACCTTGCAACTTCTCAACTCAATCCTTAAAATCCTAAGGGTGTCCTTCTAGTTAGGGGAGTCTTCCTCCTTCCTCTTCCTAATTGATTGTTTTTCTTGATAATGTTGGGATATATTAGTGTTGTATTACACCATTCTATTGTTCATTCCTTGGTTTCACTACTGTACCATGGTGTCTTCTTATGTGTTGTTACACATACATGACTGTTAGTGAAATCAAAAACAAAAATACATGTTCACTCATCACCTTGATATGTTTGCAACAAGTATGCTGATGTGAAAATGGATGAAATATCAAATCTCAAGTTAGTATGTAGGTTAGCAACCAAAACAACAAATTGACAATTTGTTATGCCAATGATCATATTAGTTGTAATTCTAAAAATCAGCACACGTGTATTTCATATCAAATACCACTACGTAACTCTTAAGAAAACATCTAACTTCTCTCGTTTAGGCCCATTTAGTCAAAATGTTAAACCTGGGTGCACTAATGCAACTCTGTAACTCTCCTTACCACCCCCTTGTGCTATTTCAAGATGTGGGAGGTGTTACATTGAACTAAGCCAACCTCTAAGGTCTATTGTGAAGATTGGGCTACAAAAATCCTATTTCTCCAACCTTATGAAAACTCAAAATTAATACCACCATTATGTTCAACTCGTTGAGACATTTCCATGAATATAATTCTTATCGCAATATGACCCTTGAATCAAAAGTTACACTCATTTGAAGTTTAACCAATTAAATATTCCTGTGTTAGAAAGGAACTGCCACCTGGAATCCACATGTGACCCACGTGGCCCTGCCACGTCACCTTAAACATACCCTAGTCATCTTTGGTCCCAACATGGATCCCACATGGCCATATCCTGATCATCGTGGCACTTGCCACCTCATCCTAAGTTTTTGGGTTCCTCTAGGATGACCTTGTCATGTTTTATGACTAATCTTCATTATATATGACTTTAGGGGGAATCTATTGTGCATGCAAATGTGTTTTGTTGACACACTTCGAGATCCGTTGGACCTTCATATTACACACAAATTCATAGAAGATCTAGTCCTAATCCAGTCTAGGACTCTATAAAGGTACCTAACCCAAAGTACATTGGGTATCCAAGATTCCAAGTGCAATATATGCTCATAGAGAATTAGAACCTCATGCATATATTCACCCTATCAGAGCCCACCCCAGATAAAATACACTTTCTATGAAATTTGGCTCGATAGAAATTTGAATCATTTCTAAAGTGTACAAGCCACCACCACGGGATGTCCCATATACTAGATGATTCATCTGCTTATGGGTAATATGTAGGTTTTAACCCTGTACAAAAATTACCTGCAAACGAATTCTTCAAACAGAAAAATAAAGAATGACGAGAACTATCTAGATATATCTATATATATATATATATTATTATATAATATATATAATATTATATTATATATATATATATATATATATATAATATATATATCGAGAGAGAGAGAGAGAGAGAGAGAGAGAGAGAGAGAGAGAGAGAGAGATATTTTCCCCTAGATCCCAAAATCGGGACTACCAGATTGATTTTTCATTATATTCCTTTTAATGTTACAATACATATATATACATGTTGAAGCATTCATAAATCCCAATCCATTAACCCTTGATTAGAACATAATCGTAGTTCCCTTGAATGGATCTAAATAAAACCATAGGAAGAAAACCATCATGCCCAAAACCATGTGCGAAACCAATGCACAAAACCATGGGTAGGTCCACCCAACTATTATTGGGTTTGCATAAAAAAAATTCCCGGGGTAGTGCCCTAGACCCCGTTCAGGGGGGCTACCCTCCCCCTACAAACCCCTCAATAAGGGGTGTTTCCGCCCCCTGTGACCCCCCCACTGCATCGTGGAAAGAATATAACACATACCCAACATAATACAACCTGCCATATATGTTTCGGCCCAAGTGAAGGTTTTTGCACCAAATGTCATACCAAATTGTGTTACCATGGAAAATTTCGACCAATTCACATCTAGGTTCTTCCATTTGTGCACAAGGGATGACTAGGAAAATGGCCATATCACTAGATACACCCACCAATCTTCTAGAATCTCAACCCCTTCACATATCAGGATGCAATTGGCACTAGGAGTTAATACAGTTATACAACCCAGATACATGATTCATCCAGGAACCATCTAACCCTAGATACAAGTTCAGAACTCTACCAAAACTTACATGAAGGAAAATTCCAAGGGATTTATACCTAAATTTCCTTAAGGAAGGGAATTTCCCATAACACCAATTTCTAGGAATGAAAACCTATATCTGAACATTGACCTTCGAAGGTATTAGACCATGACCATAACAGGATTAATGGCCCTAACAGCCCTGCCTTGTTGAGAAAACATAATATTTGGCTTCAACAGCTAGATTTCATAGGAAGATACCATGCTTCCTCTATGAAAACTAGAACATCGAAACATTTTGCATGTATGTATAACCACCACATGCTCTCCTTATTCTTAAAACAAGTGTCTATCATGTATAACTGAATTCTCATGCATCAAAGAACACCTAAATTTCCTTCTTATCATGTGAAGTAGTCTATAGACTTAAACAAGGTAGTGGCCCATAATATTCAAGAATATATCAAGTAAACACAATCATATGCTATAACAAATTAGATGAGAGTCTTCAAGCAACCATGAAAATTCATGTCAATAAATCTATAATCCATGAAGATAACAACAAAATACCTAGATCTATAAGTTTAACATTGTGATGATGGCATATAAGGAAAATAATTCACCATGAATATACATAGATCTCAACCACCTTCCACATGTAGTGCTAATCCATAGACTTACATATCAAATATTAGACATTATTCACCATCCATAGTAAAACTTGATACAAGTAAATAGTTATATGTTTAACTTGAATGGTTGGTATCTGAAGGAAAGACTTCATCTCTCCACCCAACCATAGGTTAGCTACAATGTAATATTTCCTGTAGTTGACCACACCTAAGCTAGATTTAGAGTCTGAGGAGTGATTTGTGCAAAGGAATTTTACACCAAGATTATATTAAACAAACAAACAAGAGGAGGAGTCCACTACCCGAGTGGTTTATCAACTACTCTGTAATAGTAATTATTGTAGTGACTCTCTACCTCACTGAAATCAATCACAAGGATTCACCCAAGACTCAGTTGAAGTACTACTCAGTTCTAGGAGAATGAATACATTTTATATGTGGTTTATCAACTAGATTCCAAAGCAAGCATTGTTGTGCCTAGAGCCCACTTTCTAGGTGGTTGTATCAACTTACTTGAAAATCATAAGTGGTTTATCATATTCCTCAACAAGAACTTAGTGGTTTATCAACCATTTTGAAAAAGTACCATAGTGACCCAACTTGCCTGTCTAGTGGTTTATTAGCCTTCCAACAAGCATTCAAGTGGTTATATACCCATTTAGAAATATCTAAGTGTTTTATTAACTTATCCATTAAGAACTTAGAGTTTTATCAACTTAATCAACAAGAACTAAGTGATTCAAATCTCTATTGATCCTTCACTAGCCAATGAACATAGGCACACAACACTAGCCTCAAGAAAATCAAAGGGAAATATTTCCCAATCATAGAGAAATGGCTAGGGACCTTTTATTCTCCCGTTTTTTATACTTTAGAACTTCCTTTATTATGCACCCTCCTCCCATTTCTCCTTCCCCTCTTCGTTTCCTCCTTCTCTCTTGCTCATCTAAAATTTGTGTGTTCACTTCTTTCCATCATTTCCCATGAGGCAAGGAGATGGTAATGGCAACATCCTCCACTTATACAACGCATACAAAAACTTCACTACCTATTTTTCATAGCATTTAACTCATCATGGGTTATGTAAAGGAAATTTATGAGGTGGGTCTGGTTTAAACACGTCACAAGAAACATCTTCTCCTCAGAACAATTGAATCTGTTTCCTCTCCGTAAGTTGACGGTGTTGGATGTCACCATTAGTCGGGGGGTCTCCCTGATATTAAGTCCTAATTAGGCCTCACATTGTTTGGAGTAGGAGCCCCATATGGGATATAGGCCCAACTGCCATATTATTAATCTTTTTCCTTGGTTGTAATAAAGACACAAGGGAAACATACGCACTTTCGAGTTAAACAAGTAAGTTTGACCCATGTTGTATTCAATTGCAAAGTGTGTAATAACTGTTTCACGAAAAGGGAAAAGGAAGTGAGTCTTTAAAAGAAGAGTAATAGTACCATCCTAGTAAAGACACACACATAAATATGAAAGATTCATTATTTATCTTGCGAAATAATTCACAAAGAATCTATGATCGTGAAAACAACAAAAGGCACACGATTCAAAGATGCATACTAAAGTAAATGAAATGGCTCATTTCATTAGCATGTAGAAACATAAACATACATAACAAAAAATGAAATAATAATATTACAATCATTCACGACATATGCATGAAAGTGTGCTCACTCAAAGAGCTTCAAATTAAGTGAAAGTCCCAAGATACACCATTACAATGATACAACACTTGTTCCAATAGTGGAATGTTGAGCCACTAGATTCTTATCAAAAGACTAATCTTCTCTCCTATGCCTAGCTTGAGAAGCCAAGGTGAAAAGTCCTTTGCTTGAGCTATGAGGATGTATATATGACAAATGAGGTGACTTTCCACCTCCCTTGTGACTATTGAGCTGCCCTCATGAATCTTGAGCTTCTATGTGACTTTATAAATTCCTATGAGACCTTTGAACTTCTACATGAATTTTCTCATTCTATGTGTGACCCTTAGGCTTCCACAGATTTTACATTTTGTCCTTTTCAAAATAGAATATTACATTTCCATAAATGATGTGGAAAAATACAATGACACACATGACTCTTATGGTGACACTTGGAGAGGCCATGACTTAGCGATGATGACATGGAACTTAGTTGTGAAGTGTCAAGGCCAATCTTCTCTTCTTGCTACTATCTTCACATCTTCATGATAGGTCATGCATGTACTTCATCTTCATCCTCCAAAATTCTAGGATGATATAGAGTCTTCAATGTGATCTTGATCTTTATTGTTATATCACAATCTAGTGTTCCTTTGTTTCTTTGCTTGATGATTTCTTTACATCTAGATCTTCGCAAGTGTCTTCTTATAGCATATCCATGGTCTCCTCCTTTAGAATCATCCTGTCATGTCAAAATATTAACACCTGCAAATGAAATTCACTCATGGAAAGATGACATCAGTCCCAAAATATCCTAGTATATCATGATTCTTATGCAACATACTGGATGAATTGGGACAATGTACAAAATTAAGGAGGAGGCCCAAGGATTATGTAGTGCACAGGAGCAAGAGGCATAGGTGATATTATAGGATCTATAACTGCACAATGCATAGTGACTAAGGGATAGGAAGGAAGGATTGCACAGTTGAGGAAGTTAGGGGTGTAGTGAAGCAAGCTTTCTCACTATGATTGTGAAGTTCACAATTATGGAAGGAGAAGATCCATCGGTTACACAGTTGAGAAAGTCAAGTAATAAGAGAGGGCCTGGCTGCTAACTGAGAATGCATAGTGCGCAATGGAGTCCTGATTGGGAAAAGATTGCGCAGTGAACAAATGCAAGAGGCACAATGCGTAGTTCTTGGAGGCAGTGACTATGCAGTGCAGAGTTCTAGGGGGTAGGAATTGTTAGTTGGCGCTTATGACTACACAATATGCAGTTCAAGAAATCAAGAGGATGGGGGTTGGTCGAGAAAGTTACGAAGGTAAGAAAAATCAAGAATTGACTAGGTGTGGGATCAGTAAGGCAAAAGGTTGAGGCCGAAGCATGTACAAGTATGAAACATGATAACACACTCATAGACAATCAAACACATGAAAATGAAGCAATCAACACCCCAAAACAAAATACATCCATTGAAACAATAGAAAAATGACACTTACCTCCAAGTGCGACACTTAAGATACACTTTGCGACACAAGTGTCGAGTGCAACAATACGATGCACAATATCTTGAAAATGAGTCCAATGCATACCCTTATGATAGATAGAATCCATTAATGTAGGATAAATACTGGAACAACCTCTTAAAATGGATGCGACAACTGCCTTTCAAAAAGAATGACAATTCCCTTAACAAAAGATGACACTTGAAATTCCTTCAAAAGGGAGATTAGAAACTTAGAAATCAAGCATGGAATGAGTCTAACAACTAGAAATGATAACTCACATAAAAAAGGGAGGCTCCAAAATTTTAATATGGGCCAAAATTTGGAGGGTTATGTAGCAAGGAGAACACTTGGCGATTCACTAGAAGAAAACCCAGCTTCTCTGTTCGGGTCTAACTTTTTGCACTAGATCTAGTCTTTGAGAAAGTGTTGATTCATCGTGAATATTACATTAGCTTCCCCATTTATCCTAGTTATAGGTGTAGTCTCTCATATTCCATTTCTCATCCAAACACAAAAAAATGATTTTATTGTATCATAGTTGTTTCGATTTAGGAGAAGGATAGTATGTATTTGCGAGCTTAAAATGATCAAAGTTTTAGTTTCATCTCTAGTGTTGCTCCACTACAGATAAGCCTATTCAGTACCCCAGCAGAGCCACTACAGGAAACACAAGAATTTCTTTACTACTAGTGATCTTGTTCAGTACCCAAATGAGGTTTCTTTCTTCACCTCTCTGTGTAGGAAGCCTTTGTGTTCTTTCATCCCTTATTTATTTTCAATATGCTCATTGGCATTTTATCAGCGTTTATATCGCCAGGTTGGAAGAGGGATCCTAAATTATTAAGAGAAAGAGAGGTCATTCCTTCAGAGACCATTATATACCTCTATAGTTATGCTCACATTTAGTTTTCTCCTTCCCCTTCTCTACTTGATTGGATTGGTACAAAAAACATCATTCAATTAGAATATCGAGTCAAAGAATGAAAATCCTAAGATAAATACGAGCCTCATGGTTCTGCTTAAATATTTCTGCGCGAATGGATCATATTTTATATTCATACATCATTTACCTTCAAGGATATCATATCCAAGCAAATAAGATGGGCCGAAATTTAACCAAGCATTGATGGATGTCACAAAGGCCTTCAAACATTTTTCGACATCAGTTGGAACAAGACAAAACACTTTCACACAAGGTATTATTTACACAAACATGATGAAACAAAAGAAATAAAGAGAGGAAAAGACATGTCATGAGCTAAAAAAAACAAACATAATGAATAAGGAATAGAATATGTACATAGGTGGGAAAACAATCGTAGGCTACTATTGAAAATAACGCTTTAGATCTTGGCCATTAACAGGGAGATAACCCATCTTTTGATCTAAGGATTGAATATGATAAGTATGGTGGCCAAGCTTATCATGCGCAAAAAAGGGTATGATCCATAGGGATTGTGATTTAGTGTGTTTATCTTTCTCTTCATTGGATTTATCCAATTTCAATACGAGGTCTCCCACACCGAATTCCTTGTTCCCCTCATATTTTTTTGTCAAACCAACACTTGATACAAATGTGATGCACAACAAAATTTTATTTTTATTTTCACCTATGTTTGAGTCAAGTTTAAGTAGCGTGCCTATCCTTCTCTGAACAACAAGACATGGTTTACCTCGTGATTATTGAGAAATCTGAAGGGTCTGGAGGTATATGTTCGGAGGAAGGATAACTACTTTTCCATAGACGACAAAATAAGGGGGAGTATTCAAAGAGGGTTTTGGTGTGACACGGTCAACCCACAAAGCATTCATCAATGCATTATGCCAGTTCTTTTTCTTAGAGTAAACATTTTTCGTAATGATACAAATTAAATTCTTATTAGTAGACTCAACTAAACTATTTCCCTGAGGGTAACAGTTAGATGAGTGCTTTAAAATACTACCATTCTCTAATGCAAAATCATAAATCTTGAGAGATGAAAAGTAGGTCGCATTATAAAAAACAAGTGATGTAGGAACATTGAACCTAGTGATGATATTATGCATGAGGAAGTGGATGAATTCCTACTCATTCATTTGTTTCAATAGAACTACTTCAACCCATCAAGTAAAATAATCTATAATAGTTAATATATTTTGGTGTTGGTTTCATTAATGAAGAAAACAATTTCCAGTAACTTCCAATCCCCATTTTTGAAAAGGTTGTTCAATGACAATGGGTTACAATGGGGCAGTTGAATTCTTATCTCGACTAGCACATCTTTGACATACATAATGCTTATGGGCATAGGCGCGTGCATCCTTGAATAATGTGGTCAAATAAGAACCATCCCGCATGAATTTATGAGTAGTAGTGTTGCATGTGTATTGTCCACTAGCTAGCCCATCATGAAGGTATTTGAATACCTTTTTTGAGTCTTGTACCAACAAGCATTTGAGCAGGAAACCATGCACAAGCCAATAAGATATATATTTAAGTCAAATAGCCCTCTTTTGTTCTGTTGATAAGTGTGAGGGAAGGGTATCATGCTCTAAATACTCACGTATGTCAGTGTACAAAGACGTGGTTGCATTTGTAGGGGTCACTTGTTCAACATTATACATTTCAATCTCTTGTTCCCATCCAAAAGACTCCTGCTCTAGAAAATTAACTGCTTCTACTGCAAGCTGATAGAGACCATGGCCTTTTATCGTATGAACTAGCTTAAATTCTAGATCATACTCTTGAAGGCTTGTCATCTAGTTCTCCCTTCTCTCACCCAACTCTTGTTGTATGAAGAAGGATCTAACCATTGGGTGAGCACAAAGATGATAACATGACTTTTGAAGAGATAAGGCCTAAAGTTATTCACCTACTTATATGTTGTATAGGATTTCTTATCTATGGAAAAATAATTCAATTCATATCCCTGTAATCCAACACTCATAAAAGATACGGGTCTCTCATTTCCTTGATTATCCTTCTGAGTAAGAACAACTACAAGAGTTTTGTCAAAAGAAAAAGTATACAATAAGAAACCTTTGTTAAAATTTGGACTATTTAATGTTGGAACATCGACATTCACTTATTTAATCTGGATGCAGGCATCTTTCTCCCTTTGGTCCCACTTGTAGGTTTCATCCTTCTTAATCATATCTTGTAATGGCTTAAAAATATGTGTATAATTTGAGATGAACGTTTGGAGGAAGTTAATTTTCCCTAAGAAGGATTGCATGGATTTCTTATTTATGGGAAAGGGAATGTGAGCAATAATGTTGAACCACTATGGGTCCACTTGTCCTAAGAGGTTTCCCTTGGACACTAAGAAGATGCTCTTCTTATGATTTAAAGATATACCATGTTTTGTCACATCACTCAAAAAATTTCCTTAGATGATGAAAATGATTAGATATTTTCTTTGAAAATACTTTAACATCATCCAAGTAAACATCCACACTTTTCCCAATCAAACCTCAAAACACAGTGTCCATAACACGTTGAAAAGTAGCACTAGCATTGATAAGTCCAAAAGGCATCCATCAAAATGAAAATGTACCCCTTTTAGTCCTGAAAGTCATTTTTAATTTGTCGGGTTCCACTAATAGAACTCGATTGTATCCAGAAAATCCATTTAATAGTGAGAACATATCTAACTAGATATTGTCTAGAGTATCTACTCCATACATGGCACATGATAATATTGTTTATTTGAGGCCCGATTCAAAATGTGGAAATAAAAACGTAAGTGTATCTCTCCGAACTTCCTTCTGAAAGGAACCAAATTTGAAATCTAAGTAGGATGACAAACTTTGAATATGATCTGAGTATTCAATAGTTTCGTTAGTTCTTTCTGAATAAGGGGTTCAAGTGTAAGATGAACTTTTCTTACCTTCTGCTGAAATGACTTCACCCAATCCTTAATGGGTATCACATGCTGGATAATTCGCATATCATAAGTATTTAAATCATCATATGTCCACATAAAAACATCTTGGTATCATTTGAAAAGACATATAAAATATTGTCACATTTGAGAAGAACAACATGTACCAAGATTCACATATTTCATATTTTCTTTCATACTCAAATTTACTTGTTCATGCAACAGTGTAGAACTATGGGTCTTAACATTAGTTGGTCCCTTAGAGTGGTTCTGCAGGTCATAAATCTTCTCTAGAGATACCACAACCTTGGGCATGAGGCTCCCTTTATGTTCCTAAACAGATTCCTAGAAATCCATTTTGTGCTTATCTTCATCTATTGCCACGTCTTTAAACACATAAGCATTAGCCGTAAAATCCAGTATCTACTAGTCATCATTGGAAACACAAAATTTAGTAACATTATTGGGCACAGATTGCTTATAGATAATATCAATTGAAAAACCATCTCTTAGTTGTGATAACCTATCAACAACATTAGCTAATGTGTTTGTCGTTGCGTTATGAACTCTGGGAACAAAATTGATATCAAAATCTTGAAAGTAAGAAATAAGACACCATACCTCTTGTTGGTAGTTTTTCAGATTATGTGACACAAAATGTGTTATCACTAGGTTAGACAGGCTGAGTTGTGTCAACCTCCAACCAAGAGTAACTATTTCAAACCACTTGTAGCTAGAAATTAGCCCTTCTAGCATGAGAGGGCTTTCTCAAGGAAAACTAGATAATATCCTAAATAAAACTCAATTACAGATAGCTAACTCTAGATTTTTGTGTGATTCTTGCAGGTGAAATAAAGTGTGATAATCATCAACATTGGGCATGGAGTCAAAAGAAAAATTCAATTATAGACAAACATTGTTTTGTGGAAGCTGAGGCATTTTTGGCTTACTCATGTGAATATGAACATTTACAGTTAATCACAACAAATTGAAGGAAGTTGGAGCAATATAACATTGAATTCCAAGTAATCAAATAATGAAAACTAATAACAACATAAAATCATGATGAGATGGAACTGAAACCAAAAATAAATCTCAGGTTAAAAACAAAGTATTGCTGCAATTGTACTTTTTATTAACTGAAAAGATATACAAAAGTGGTCTTTCTCACATTCTCGATCAACCCCTCTTCAAAGTGAGAAAGATACACATATATAGAGTGATGCATCCATTTAATAATATGCCACCTGGGCTAGACTCGATGCATAGCTAAGAGAGACCTAATTCTATGTTACTTACAAAACATTGAGCCTTTGTAGGGATTTTTTTTTTTTTAATTAATTAATTAATTTTATTTATTTATTATTTTTTTTTTTATTTTTATTTTTTTTTTTTTTTTATTTTTTTTTTTTACACAATTTCAATACAAATAGGAGTCTCTTATCATCCATGAACTCAACAAATTCTGTTGTTGAACCTTATCGAATCCAAAAAAATGTTGAGCATGCTGGAATTTTGATGTGCTCTTTCCATGTGGATGTGTTGACCTGGTTTACTTTACCTGGACCTCCATCATGTCGAATTTCAAAATTTTTGCAACAAATATGGCTAGGAAAAATTCTGTAAAACAAGCCTCAAAGATAAGTGCATATATTCCAAACCCCGATGTCTGTGTAAACACTAAGAGAGGATTTTGTATATGAGCTTGTGATGAACAAAAACCTCCATATTTCCAAAATTCCTTCCATTTCACCAGAAAGTGAGCTCGAAGTTGACTACTAAAATAATCATTTCTAGAATTTCCGTAGAAAAATTTGGTAGCAAATTTCAAAAAACACCTTTCTGCTAGCTATTTGACCTTTCTCATAGTGTTGAAGTCTTTGTTGATTTTTATTAGCTAAATGCATGTCATTTACACTCCCTTAGTGGATATTTCTACTTGCATTCCCCACCATGAAAAGCTACAACAATTTCGTAACAAATATCCAGCTTAACTATGGGGAGTTGCTACGAAACTGTGAACTTTCTGAGGGTTTTTTATTTATTTTTTATTTATTTTTTCATGATGTCTTGTGCCTACTTATTACTCCTAATATCTTGTTCAACTATGAACAATGTTGAAACTACTAGTTAAACATAGTATAGGAAAAAATGAGGGTTTTACCATATTCAAGGAGTGCCATCTACTACAACAAAAATCTTGAGATTTCTCTTTAAGAGCTCAACTTTGATCATTTCAACTTGAGTTTCTAATGCTTTTACTTATCCCTGAGAAATTGATAGCAAAGTCTTTGGTAATTTGACCATGGTAACCCTGCAGCTTCTGACAAAAATGAAGGCAATCCATGTTGGCAAATGCTTGAGTGAAGGAAGGGTCCTCCTCCAATGGTTTCATATCCATTGGTTCATATATCACAACTGAGCCTCCTTTATATTTTTTTTTGATGTGCTACCATAGTTTCAACACGTTGAGAGCTATTTCTCACATGCAACTTACCCCAAAGATAGATATGCCAGCTATGAAAACAATGGATTCTTTCCTAAAGATAGCGAGACCAACTCATATGACAACAAAACTAATCTAAAGTGAAAAGAAAATGAGGTAGGAATTAAGCTATACAGTGTGAATGTTTAGGGGATAAAGGCAAAAAACATGTATTCATGACCCACCATGACTCTGACCCACAACTTGTTTAAAAAAAGTATCGTTACCACAAAAACACAATTCCGTAGCGGGACATGTGTTCAAAGAGACGGATCCACCATGGAAGTTTCAGGAACTTTCATAGCAAACTCTCGATTTCCCTAACTAGAGTTGTTACAAATGTCTGGAAAACTGTCAAAATGCCAATCATGAACAAATAAGCCCGACACACATGGAAGCTTGGATTTTAACCTTTATGATTGACCACTAATGCTCAATAATTTATAGATTCAAGGGATAGATGGAGAATATTGATTGTACCAGCAGATTGCATACATAAACACATATGAATGGCTAGCTACAGGAAGTAAATGAGACTTGCAAATCTAATTTATCAATGCAAAGATAAGATGACAGTTATCTGGCATTAGACACAATAAAAACCTGAATAACCTATTCAAGTGCAAGCATAAAACAACAAAGAGAATGCACATTGAACATATAATAGAAAGAGAAGCTTATATTGCTAGAATGAAGATGAGAAGCTTGAAGGAATAGAGGAGGAACAATCTCTAGAAGTTGAACCCTTATTACATCTAGTTTCCAACCTTTTATAGGCCTTTTACAATGATCCTGAGCTCTCAAAGGCTCAGAGTCTTAATCTATCTGATCTATCTTGTTAACTGATTGATTCCCTCAACAGGCAAACATGGCTCAGAGGTTTTCTCCTTCTGACAGAGGAATAACCACCTTTAGATATTTTGGGTAGTTTGTTGCACTATCTGGGAGCTCTCTCATGCCAGAGATACTCAATGATCACTTGTTGGTTTTGGATAAGTTGCATTGTTGATGCCTCATAATAGATTCTGTTTTGGGCTGTGTTGCATTGTAGATGGCCATGATATTTCTGTTTCGGGCTGGCTGTGTTGCGCTGTGCCGTTTCAAATGTTAGAAATGCATGCTTTCTATAAATATAGAACAATTCCGCCATACTGTTTCTGTTTTAAACAGAAAACACAGGAATATTGAGAAATCCCTCCCCTCTGTGTCCTTTTCAGACTTCAAAGTCCTCAAAAATGGTTTATTCATCCATTAGGTCCGCCCTTGGGATCTCTATTGCATGTCGCACTCGACCTGTTCTATGGTTCCATTTGTATTTCTTTTAAACAATGAAAACACAAAAATACATTGAAAATGGCTCCCTCTAGACTTGAAAGAATATGTGATTTCATTCTGAATCCCATCGGGTCCAGGCTTCATCGCTATCGCAAGTCGCATTCGGCTTATTCCATGGTTCCCTGTGTATTTGGAAATATGTGAAAAACACTGAGAAAACATGAAAAAACAACTTCGACGGACTTGAAATGATATACAGTTCCATTCCAGAAACCCATCAGGTCTGGGTTTCATCGCTATCGCACTTTCCCAAGGTTCCTTTGTATTTCGTTTAAACCACGAAAACACACAAAAATGCATTGAAACTGGGCTTTGGTAGATTTCAAAAAATTTATGCAATAGCGTGTACATAATTGTTGAGTTCGGTTATCGGGTTGCACATATGCCTGTGCATAGGCCTCGCCCCTCAGTGCTGCTCTGCTGCTATATAGCGATGCGATCTGATTGCAATTTCTCATTGCCGATACCTTGGGCCTTTACTTTTAATTGTCGATACCTTGCCGATGCGACCCGCCGATCCAATCATCGGAGATCGTTGATCGGCGGGGTCTTGCGCCCATCCTTAAGTTATATGTGCTGGCCGATATGCGATTTTCCGCTTAGATCTGGGTCGTTGGTCGGCCAGATCTAACGGCTGTTGTTCTTTTGGACTGTTAAGCCTGCGATTTATGGTTTTCATTGTTTTCTTTGGTTTTTTACCTTTCGATAGTGTATTTCTGCCCTTCCAAGGGCTCTCCTCTTGCACTGATTTTTTGTTCCCTTGGGATGATTTTTAAGCAAATTTGGAGACTTTAAGAGCATATATGGATCCAATTTTGGGCCTTTTGTCAGCGAGGCTAACATTGGCTCCTTCTGGGGATGAAATCCTCCCTGTGAGGTTTCAAGGATCATAGATCAACGCCTTTCCTGTAAAACAAAAATCAAATGTTCCTTCTAGTGTTCCATTGGGCATGGAGTATATTTTGTAATGAAATAAAAACTAGAAAAACATATTTACATGAGAAGGCTTTAAAGCCTTAAACAAAATAATGTTTCAAGAACTGCCATTTACTAGAATACCAAAAGTATCTCCTCCTTCCAGACTATGCAGAATGAATGTATTGTTCTACTGAATTTGAGTGATGACAAACAAACCTGTCCATAAGGAGTCAAACTTGCCATGATTACCTTTCTTTTCCTTAAATGCATGCCATTTAAGTACCCAATCACCAACTTGGAAATTGTCCACTTTTGCCTTCCTGTCAAAGGCTTCTTTGATTTTCTTTTGATGAGCCTTTGACTTCTCAACCGACTGCTCTCTGATCTGCTATAGTTCAACCAAGTTTTTCATTCTTCTTACTATGTCATTCTCTTCATCTTGTTCTTCTTGCAAGAATTTAGCCACAGGGAGAATCAGCTGGATAGGGAAAACAACATTAGTGCCATAAACTAGTTTAAATGGAGAATTCCCTGTGGACTTTTTGATGGTAACTTTGTTAGCCCATAGCGCAAACTTCAACTTGGAATCCCATCTTTTTTTGTTGTCCTCTAACAGTTTTTTGATTACCCTTACCAGACTCTTGTTAGATGATTCTGCAAGGCCATTTCCTTGAGGATAATATGAGGTAGAATGCACCACTTGAATGCCCATGGATCCAGTCATGTCCACCAATTCTTTTGCCTTGAAAGTTGCTGCATTATCAGTAACTAGTATGGTTGGGCAACCAAATCTAGTGAAAATATTCTCATTCAAGAACTTTATGACAACTTGATGATTGTCATTCTTAGTGGGTATAGCCTCAATCCACTTGGTGAAATAATTAGTGGCTACTAAGATCCATTTGTGTTGGCCACTGGAATGTGGGTTGATCTCACCTATAAAGTCCAAGCCTCACTATTGGAAGGGACCATTGACATGTACTGGCTTCAAGGGAAGAGATTTTAGTTGATGTCTTCCTGCAAACCTATGACACTTGTCACAAGCTTTCACAAAAGAAAACACATCAGAGAAACGAGTAGGCCAATAATACCCAGCCCTCAGGATTTTGTGGGCTGTGGTTTTCCAATAATGATGCCCTCTGCAGATGCTATAATGGAACTAGTGTATGACTTCCACAACTTTTTCTTTATCTAGACACCTTAAGAGGATTCTTGATGGGCCTTTCCAATAAAGAAGATTTTTATTTATGCAGAATTTCACTGATCTGAGTTTAATGGCCCTGGCTTGACTTGAGCTAATCCCTGGAGGGACTTCTAGCTTTTGCAAAAAATGAACTAAGCTGGAATACCATTCACAAGTGGCTAGATTTTCTGTAAGAGACTGATTCTTCTTTTGTTCTTCTACTGCTCCCTCTGTCTGCTCATCATCTGAATTTAGACCTATGGAATTTATGTCTAACAAGCTGCAATTTTCTTCAGCCATAATTTTAGCCAAGCCCTGGCCCTTGACAAGCTTTCTGGGCTTCACCTCTATGTTAAACTCCATGAATTTTGCAATCCATTTAGCTCTCTTTCCATCAATATTTGGTTGAGTTAAGACATCCTTTATTGAGGCTGAAGGTACATATGCAACCACTTTGGAAGGTACATATGAGAGCATAAGCTTGTTTTTCAATAAGGTCATACCTTAGTTCAACATCCCTTAAAGTTTCGCTGAAAAAGGCCACAGGGTGCTCTATGCCTTCATCATTTTTCTGCAACAGAACTGCTACAAGTGTATCATAAGAGGCAAAAGAGAAGATACAAAACTCCTTAGTGTAATTTGGGCTGATTAGAGTGGGAGCTTCCATGACAGCTTGCTTGATGGCTTCAAAAGAGCTTCTTGAAGTATCTGTCCATTTTATTTTTGAACCTTGCTTCAACATGGAAGTGATGTGCTTTACTGACTTTGCAAAGTTTGGAATGAACCTAAGTTAATATTACCCAGGAAGGATTGAATGTCACTTTTTGACCTTGGGATGGACAATGTCTGAATGGCTTGAACCCTTGCTGGATCAATCTTCACACCTTCAACAGAAACAATATGTCCCAGAAGTTTTCCTTCTTCTAGAGCAAACTATGAATTCTTTGGGTTCACTGAAATTCCAAACTGTCTGCAATTTAGGAAGACCTTCTTCAAATGCTGTAAATGGTCTTTGCGGCTGCTGGAGAAGACTATTATGTCATCAAGGTAAATAAGGACAAACTTTTCCTTCTCTCCCACAAAGGCTATGTCCATGGCTCTCTGAAAAGTAGCCCCAACATTCATTAGTTTGAAAGGAATCTTGGAGTACATAAAAGTGCCCCAAGGAGTAGTGAAGGTAGTATTTTGTTAATCTTTTGGATGCACAACAACCTAATTGTAACCTGAAAATCCATCTAAGAAAGAGATGACTCTGGCCCCTGAAACTCTTTGCAACAAGTGTTCCATCTTAGGCAGGGGGTAGTTATATTTTTTAGAGCACTTGTTCAGATTTCTGAAGTCAACACAAAGCCTGATTTCTCCATTTTTCTTTCTCACTACCACAAGGTTAACTATCCATTTTGAATACCTTAGGGGAACTATGATTTTGGCATCCAACAGCTTCTTGATCTCTATCTCAATCAAAGGCAATAAGAGAGGGCTAATAGGTCTTAATTTTTTCTTAAAAGGGGTAGTGTTATTTTCCAGTGGAATCTTGTGCTGAATGATGTTTGTATCATAGGTTTTAAGATCACTGTATTCCCAAGCAAAAATATTAGCGAATTGCTTCATGAGGGTGCAATACTCGGAATTCTGGGCAAAAGACAAATGAGTGGATAGATTGATGTGTTTCGGATGGGCTGGGCTCCCTATATTATGTTTTTGTTTTGGCAGGCTTATAAGGCACATCATTATGGTCGAACAATTTCTCTAGAGGCACCAATCCTTTTGGTATATGATTACTAGGTAGCTGGACGATGCTTCCTCGGATGACCTCAGTTTTTAGCTTGGACTGGCCGCATTCTTCCATGGTTTGATTTTCTTGGTCGATGTGCATTTCAACAAATTCCTCAACGACTTGTAAAAACCTATTAATTTCCTCATCGTCTTCAAAAAATTTCCAATATTTGATATTGTGAGGTAGAGACGGTCTATATTTTACCTAGACTTCATATGTCAATTTAGGAGGCAAAGGAGGAATAAACGTGCTAGCAGACACAACAAGGGAGTCAGCAAGTTGGTTCTTCATTCTCAGAATATAAGAAATGTTGAAATTATTAAAAGAACCCTTGAGCCTCCATACCTCATCTCTGTATGCTTTCAACCTTGGATGCTTTTCTTGGAATGCTTTATTGACCTGCTGAATGATGAGATTTGCATCTCCAAATACTTTCAGGCCTTCGATACCCATTTCTTTAGCAGCGCTTAAGCCCAAAATCAAAGCTTCATATTTTGCAATTTTATTTGTGACCTGAAAGGTTAATTTGAAAGATAAATGATTGTATTCCTGTGTGGGGGATACAAGGACTGCATCCACCCCAGCAGCTTCCTTAGAGCAAGCTCCATCAAAGAACATGTCCCAAATCTGTGAGCCTTCTTCCTCAACGATTTGGCAAACTGGTTTTTTAAGCTACGTGGAGACCAACTGGGATTCTTCAATATGAAGAATACATGCTCCAAAATCAGTGTCAACAACATAGATGGGATGATTAGTAGCGTTCTTCTCATCGCTGATGATATAAGCCAACTGCGCCTCTCTGTATAATCTCTTGCTCTTACCTCTGAAAACTGGGATAGTAGCATAAGATAGATCATTTTGTAATGATCCACCTAATCTCTTGATCCAATCTCTGGAAAGTAACATGCCAAACTTGGGGGGTACATCTGCTACCACAATATCCATCATCATGCTTTTCATAGGCAGCTGAGACAAAGTGATGGCTAGGTCCTTGATTAACCCCAGGAATTTCACTTTTCTAGAGTCAAAAGAAAACAGGTCATAATAAGGCTTGGTGATGTCCAGACCCAACTCATCCATGACAGCTTTGGGCATTAGATTATGGCTGGCTCCAGTGTCCAAAAGGTAGTTGTGAAGGGTTTTTTCCTGAATAGTCAGAGAGACATAGAATGATGGGGAGCTATCTTCACAATTTTCAATCATTGGGTTGAGAATAACAGTTGGCTTGTCATCTTGCATATCTACATAGTCAGTGGAGGCTTGGATGGCTTTAGGCTCAAGGGCCTTGAGGATGGATCTTTTGAAGGACTCATTCTTCATTATCTCAATTAGAGGCATAGGTATTTCTTAGCTTCTAAATTTCTGATTGAAAACTGAAAGGAGAAGGAGACTTGTCAAGGCCTCTTACCTCATGAGCTGGAGCATTGAGGATGATGGGATCAAATACCGATTGCTTTTGCTTATTAGCTTGCTGTACTGCAGGGACACCAACTCTTTGAATAGGAGTTTCCTTGGCATTATTCATCATTGACCTCAGATTATATCTGTGTTAATCTTCAATTTGTAGAATAGCTTCCCCATCCCATTCTTGGCTGATCTGGTCATTGAATAATGACTTTTCATAGGCATCTAAGGTAAAAAAGGAAGCATTGCCTTTGTCTTCCAGACAATGGATCTCATCATCTTCTTCAAATGCTCTTCTTCCATGGCTGCATTTTGAAAAGGAGCCTTCACCCTTTGGTCTTTATTGGCATCTTTGCTTCTTTGCAAAATCTGCAACTGCTCATTAGTTCTTCTATATGGATTTGGATTTGGATTTCTAGGAGCAAAGGTATTAGGCATTCTTCCTTTCCCCGGGTGCTTATCAACCTTTAATTTGGAGATTTCAGAGGCTAATGACTCTATCATTTTGGTCATTTTATCTATCTTAGGATCAGAGGATGATGAAGACTCGCCCCTCCATCTTCTTCTATCAACATTTCCCTTGAGCTTCTCTGTAGCCATGATGTTTGATTCCACTTCCAAGGCTGCATCCTGCATGTTAGCCAAAGTACCACATCACCTCTCCCTCAATGGTAGGAATAAGTCAGAATCAAAAGCACTGGCATAAGTGAGTTTAGCAGAGGTAGTAGTGGGTTTTACTTCATCTGGTATCTTGTTGTACATATGGTTAAACCTCTTATTAAAATCAGATAGCAACTCACCATTTTCCCTCTTTTAAGTTCCCAAACTCAGTGTGGTAGTGGAGGAGATCCTTCTTATCCCCCCAATGCTTTAGAAATGCATCATCTAAAGCCTCAATATCTGCTATAGATCTTGGGGTTAGTTCTCTGAACCATTTTCTAGCCTCTCCATCTAGACTTTGGACAAAGACTCTCATCCACACATCTTCACTAATGTCCAGATTATCAGCATAGCTATAGAATGACTCAAGATGTTCTTCAACAATAACACCTTCAGTCCCAGTGAACTTACTCCAGTAGGCATGGGATTCAATGGAGTGGGCAGTATTAGAGGTCCATACCTAGTAGCTATGATTCTTTCCATTTTGGTAGGTGCTTGTGGACCTGCCATAGCTGTGGTGGCTAAAAGAGTACTGGTAGTCTAAATGATAGAGGGCTAAGGATTGATTGATAAGACTAAAGGAGTATGATGGATAGGAGGTGAGGTTTCCTTTGGGATTAAAACAAAAGGAGAACCTAAAGAATAAGGAGCTTTATGAATCTCTGAGAGTTTTTCTTCACTGCTAGTATTAGATGCTATACTCTCAACATGTATTTGTTCTATTACAGGCCATTCTTGAAGAGATATAGGAGATTGTTTAGGTTTACCTGAACCTAATGCTCCTTTCTGCAATACCTTTCTCTCTTTGATGATTTTTTCAGGGTCAAGTACTGGGTCAACTTGTAACTTCTAAGGATTTCTCTGAGTATGCCTCATAAACTGAGCCAGAACTATGAAGTGGAGTCACCAAAAGGCTCGTCCTTCAGTAGAGTCATCAGATAGATGATTACAACAAAAAAAGTGCCCAGACTTTGTCTATCATCAAAGTTGGACCTCTATCATTTCCCAGGGAAGTTGAGCTTCAGTTTCCTCTCCCCGGCAACGACGCCAATTATGTTATCACTCCAGGAAACTCTCCTAGGTTGTAGATCAGAGATGCCTGGTAACATATAATCTTCAATATTGTTCTCAGAACTATTGGAATGGATGATGGTTTGGATCAAGTTAGATAACCATTTCAGCTCTATTTTCACTCAAGACATGCATGAACACTCTCACCAATACAAGGCTTTAGACCACTAATGTTCAATAATTTATAGATTCAATGGATAGATGGAGAACACTGACTATACTAGCAGATTGCATACATAAACACATATGAATGGCCAGCTACAGGAAGTAAATGAGACTTGCAAATCTAATTTATTAATCCAGAGATAAGATGATAGTTATCTGGCATCAGACACAACATAAAACCTAAATAACCTATTCAAGTGCAAGCATAGAACAAAAAAGAGAATGGACATTGAACATATAATAGCAAAAGAAGCTTATATTTCTAGAATGAAGATGAGAAGCTTGAAGGAACAGAGGAGGAACAATATCTAGAAGTTGAACCCTTATTACGTCTAGTTTCCAGCCTTTTATAGTCCTTTTACAATGCTCTTGAGCTCTCAAGGGCTCGGAGTCTTAATCTGTCTAATCTATCTTGTTAACTGATTGATTCCCTCAATAGGAAAATAGGACTTGGAGGTTTTCTCCTTCTGACAGAGGAGTAACCACCTTCAGATATTTTGGGTAGTTTGTTGCGCTATCTGGGAGCTCTCTCGTGCCATAGATGCTCCATGATCACTTGTGGTTTTGGATAAGCTGCGTTGTTGATGCCTCATGACAGATTCTGTTTCGGGCTGTGTTGCGTTGTAGATGCCCATGATAGTTCTGTTTCGGGCTGGCTGTGTTGGGCGTACTGTGTTGTGCTGTGCCCTTTCAAATGTTAGAAATGCTTGCTTTCTATAAATACAAAACAATTCCGCCATATTGTTTCTGTTTTAAACAGAAAACATAGGAATATTGAGAAATCCCGCTCCTTTGTGTCCTTTTCGGACTTCAAAGTCCTCAAAAATGGTTTATTCATCCATCAGGTCCACCCTTGGGGTCGCTATCGCATGTCACACTTGGCTTGTTCTATGGTTCCCTTTGTATTTCGTTTAAACAAAGAAAACACAAAAATACATTAAAAATGGCTCCCTCCGGACTTGAAATAATATGTCATTTCATTCTGAATCCCATCGTGTTCGGGCTTCATCACTATCACAACTCGCATTCGGCTTATTCCATGGTTCCCTGTGTATTTGGAAATACGTGAAAAACAATGAGAAAACATGAAAAAACAGCTTCGGCGGACTCGAAATAATATACAATTTCATTCTGGAAACCCATCGAGTCTGGGTTTCATCGCTATCACACTGCCCCAAGGTTCCTTTGTATTTCATTTAAACCACGAAAACACACAAAAATGCATTGAAACTGGGCTTTGGCAGATTTCAAAAAATTAATGCAATAGCGTGTACATAATCGTCGGTTCCGGTTATTGGGTCACACATATGGCCGTGCATAGGCCCCACCCCTCAGTGCTGCTCTGCTGCGATATAGCGATGCCATCTGATCGCAATTTCTCATCACTGATGACCTGGGCCTTTACTTTTAATTGTCGATACCTCGCCAATGTGACCCACTGATCCGATCATCGAAGATCGCTGATCGGCGGGGTCTTGCGCCTGTCCTTAAGTTATCTGTGTTGGCCGATATGCGATTTGCCGTGTAGATCTGGGCTGTTGATCGGCTAGATCTAACGACTGCTGTTCTTTTGGACTGTTAAGCCTACGATTTATGGTTTTCATTGTTTTCTTTGGTTTTTTACCTCCCGATAGTGTATTTCTACCCTTCCAAGGGCTCTCCTCTTGCACTGATTTTTGGATTCCTTGGGATGATTTTTAAGAAAATTTGGAGACTTTAAGAGCATATATGGATCTATTTTTCAGCCTTTTGTCAGCGAGGCTAACAGTAATGGGGATGGTGATTGAGATGATGTTTATATACTACTATGATTATGTTTATACATGTATTGTGCTAATTTGGTTGATCTTGTAGATGAGATATCCTCCCCTGAAATATACTGAGGTTTGTTGGTTATGTTTATGTTTTGGTTTAGACGACATGATATACTTGCAGGAAGAAGAAGATCAAAGATGACTAGAAAAATCATAGACTGGTTCATAAGAATCTCCCTACAAATCATATGAGCAACATGGTGATGGTTACTCTCTTGACATAGCAGGCACTTTGAGAAGTTTGAAGGGAGAAATAAGAAGTTGTAAAGTAGATAATGACAAAATCATTTAATCACAAGAGAGACTTGCTAGGGCACAGGAGAAACAATGAGAGGTTATTGTAGTCATCCTTCAGAGCTTGTCAAACTTGTAGAGACAAGGATCACTTAGGATCAGTCATGGATAGGAGGAAACGACTAATGGAGGATATGGTAGTAGGTCTCATGATTGGCACAGGTCGAATAGGGATGATACCATCATAGATGGTAGGTTGTTGGATACACTTGATAAACAAGGCAGTGGACATGGGATTTACTCTAGTTCTAGTTTAGATATGTACCATTGTCATCATTGCTATCATCCTTATAGGAGAAATGATGGGGGATATTTTTCGGATGAGTTCAAGAAATCCAAGACACCTACATTTTATGGAGAAATGAAGAATTCACAGGATGCAGAAGCATGGTTACTTCAAATGAATAATTTCTTCAGATTGCGTGATTACTCAGAGAACATGATGGTCAGAATAGCTATGTTTAGTCTTAAAGGTAAAGCATGCATTTGGTGGGATGATATAAAGAATGTCAAAGGTATTCATGAAGAAGAGTTTACTTGGAGTGAGTTCGAGAGAATTTTTAGGAACAAGTATCTATATGAGAGATACTATGATGATAAGGAAAAGGAGTTCTGTGAGCTGAAGATGGGATCCATGACTGGTGAGGAGTACACTAGCATATTCTTGGAGTTGTTGAGGTATGTTCCTTATCTGAAGGAGGAGAAAGTGAAGATTCCAAGATTCATCAATGGTTTTTTGGTAGAATTCAAGGACATGATTGAGTTTTATGAGCCTAGATCGTTGGAGGAATCCTTCAGAAAGCTAAAGGATTGTTATGAACAATTGAAGCGAAGATATGAAACTAAGCAGGATTGGAAAGGTAATGAGAGGAATAAAGGAAAATAGGATACGAAGCAAGAAAAACCTCATAACATATGTAACAAAGAGAATGTAGCACCACCTAAGAAGTTCAATGCATCTGACAAAGGGAAGGTATTTTAGTTTCAGGAGCAAAACAAGGGTGATGGAAGGAATCCTTTATTGTGTTGGACTTGTGGCAAAGATCATCGCATGAGATATTTTCCACAGCATCAAGGTGGTAGAACGCAAATCTAAAGTGCTCAGGAGGAAAAGAAAGTGGGGGATGTTGGACAAAGTATTCCTTAGATTTATGTAGCATTGGATAACAGGCATGTAGATCACCAGACATCTATTATCGATATGGATGGTAAGCTTTGTGATCAAGTTCTTTCTATTTTGATTGACCCTGGATCTAATTATAGTTATGTTAATCCTAACCTGGTGGATAAGTGTGGTTTGAATAAATAAGTGCATGTAAAGTCTTGGTTATTATAGTTGCCTACAGGTATTAAGAAGAGAGTTCATAATTGGGTAAGAGCTTGTGCATTTGATTTGAATGGTATGCCTACATCAGAGCTTTTGAATGTACTTCAATTGGGATCATATAATATGATTTTGGTTATGGATTGGCTATATCTTCATAGGACCAAGGTGGATTTTTATGACAAGGCTATTGAGTGCTTGGATGACATGGAGAACAAATAATCTTGTAGGGTAAGAATAAGGAAATATAAGTTAGAATGGTGACAACTATGCAGGCCAAGTGCAGTTGCAGGAAACAATGTGTGTTATTTACATTACATATTTCTAGTGCTAAAGGTAAGTATATTGAGGATGAAGTAGTTTTGAAGAGGTACCCAGTTCTACTACAGTTTCAAGATGTATTTCCCATAGATACTTCAAATTTTCTATGTCACAGGGAAGTGGACTTTTCTATTGAGTTGGTACTAGGGGTAGCACCAACATCAAAGGCACCATACATGATGAGCATACCAGAGTTACTAGAATTGAAGTTGAAATTGAAGGAAATGCTTGAAAATGGATACATTAAGCCAAGTTTGTCGCATTGAGGCGCACCAGTGTTGTTTGTGAAGAAGAAGGATGGTACTCTCAGGTTATGAATTGACTACAGGAAACAAGGTAACCATCAAGAATAGGTATCCATTGTCGAGGATTGATGTTTTGTTTGACTAGTTGAAGGGAGTAGTAATGTTCTCAAATATTGATCTGAGATCAAGATATAATCGAGTACACATTAAAGAAGAGGACATCTACAAGACTTCTTTCTGGACCAGGTATGGGCATTATGAGTTTTTTGTAGTTCCATTTGTTTTGACTAATGCTACAACTACTTTTATGTGCTTGTTGAATAGTGTGTTGCGTCCTTATCTGGACATGTTTTTTATTGTGTTCATTGATCATATATTGATATATTCCAAGAATGAGGAAGAACATGTTGAACATTTAGCAGCAGTGTTGAGATTGCTAAGAGAGCACCAATTTTATGCCAAACTTAGAAAATACAATTTCTTTCAGACAAAGGTACATTACTTGGGACATGTGGTTTCCAAGAAAGGCGTAACAGTGGATCCAGAAAAGATAAAAGCTATTATGGAATGGGAAACACCTAGGAATGTGGGTGAGGTAAGGTCATTTATGGCGTTAGCATGTTATTACAGGAGGTTCATTAGGAACTTCTCACATAATTCTTATCCTATTACATTGTTGCAAAGGAAAGGTAAGAAAGTTGAATGGACAAAAGAATGTGCAGCTAGTGTTGAGCAGTTGAAGCAATTGCTGACAAATGCTCTAGTTTTAAAGATTGTAGATCCAGATAAAAATTTTGCAGTGTGTAAAAATTCTTACAAGAGAGGACTTGATGGAGTCTTGATGCAAGAGGGACATGTGGTATGTTATGAATAAAGGAAATTGAATGAGCATGAGAAAAATTATGTTACACATGATCTTGAGTTGGTAGTGATCATACATCCATTAAAGATGTGGAGATACTACCTTCTTGGCAGGAGATTTGTACTAATGAGAGACCATAGTGGATTGAGATACTTGTTTGACCAACCGAATTTGAATTCCAGGCAAGCTAGATGGTTGACCACAATCAATGAGTTTTACTTCGAGATCAGGTACATTAATGGAAAGGAGAGAATGGTTGCAGATACTCTTAGCAGGAAGATATAAGTAAATCACATTGCAACTGTGAGTTCTTATGGGGAAAATTTATAGGATTAGATTTTACATGCATGTCAGTAGGATGACAGGTATAGGGAGCTTAGGCATAAGTTAAAGTAGGATACAGTTGATCAGGATGTGTACTATTGTCTCACGACATATGGTTTGGTTAGATTTAGGGACAAGATCTACATATCCGATAATAGTGAGCTCAAGAAGTTTATCTTGAGGGAATTTCATGCTAAGTCATATTCAGGTCACCCAGGATATCAAAAGACATTGGAAACTATGAATAATTTGTACTATTTTCCGAATTTGAAGAAGGAAGTGGCAAAGTTTGTGGCTAGGTGATTGGATTGTCAATGACTAAAAGCAGAGTGTAAGAATCCAGGTGTATTACTACAACTGATTCTGATTCTGGAGTGGCAATGGGAGGTCATTTCCATGTATTTCATTACAGGCTTGTCAAGGGAATCAAGACAACATGATTTTCTTATGGTTGTGGTTGACATGTTGACAAAGGTAGCACACTTCATTCTAGTGAAGTCTACTTATTCAACTAATGTTGTAGCACATGTCTTCATCAAAGATGTAGTAATATTGCATGGTGTTCCTAAGAATATTGTGTCAAACAGGGATGCTAAGTTCACTTACAATTTTTGGAAAGAGTTGTTTGAAGGTTTGGGTACAAAATTGACCTTCAACATATCTTATCATCCACACACAAATGGACAGACATAGAGGGTCAAATTTGTTTTGGAGGACATGTTGAGGATGTATGTGATGCATCAGTAGCAGAAGTAGGAAGAGTATCTTCCACTAGTTGAGTTTGATTACAACAATGGGTATTAGAAATCATTGAGGATGAGTCTGTTTGAGGCACTCTATGGGAAGGGTTGTAATACTCCCATTAGTTTGAGTGATCTAGTGAACATGGTAGTGATAGGATCAGACATGTTGGCAGAGATGGAACAAGAAATGCAAGTAATCAAGAAGAATCTAAAGGCAGCATAGGACATGTAGAAAAGTTATGGAGACCATCATAGTTTTTTTAAGGAGTTTCAGGTTGTGGAACATGTGTACTTTCACATCAATCCTAAGAAGAGATCCTTGAGTATTGGGTCATGTGCGAAGCATACACCTCGGTATTGCGAGCCTTTTGAGAACCTTGATAGGATTTGACAAGTGGCCTAATGACTTGCATTGCCTTTGACATTGAAAGCCTAGAACTAAGCAATCGAGCAGGTTAAAGTGCAGTGGAAGCACTTTGGGCCCAATGAAGCTACATGGGAGATGGTTGATCAAATGTGGCCTATGTATCCTTACTTGTTTTCTGGTTGAGGAAAATAAATTTTGGTATATGTACATATTTATATATGGTTGTCATTGTAAATACCGTAATGAGTTGTGTTATAAAGCTCCAATAAGTGATTAGGGTGTCATATTGTTATGTTTGTTATGTTGGTTTTATTTTCAGGAGGTTGTTCATTGTAAATATTGTACGGAGCTGAGTTATAAATCTCCATGGGAATTATGTTTTTCTTTTTAGTGGTCTTTCTAGTTGTTGGTGCCATTGAACACCGAGCATGATGTTCCCCTAAGGGGGAGGGTTCTGTAACAACCCCATGTTAAAAATCCATGTAATAGAGTTAATAAAGTCAAAACAATAACCAAGGTCAGGGGACATGTATTCCAAGATGAAAGTTGGGCAAAAACATAATGATGGGGATCAGTTGTGATTAATTAATGGCTATGGAAATTAGCAAAGGAAACGAAAAAGTCTTTGGAAAGGCATGAGGCATTAATTGACATTTTATTTATGAAAATAATGGAAAATAGGAGAAAAGGAAAGTGAAAGGTCAAAGGTTTCATGTGAGGAGTAAAATGAAGAAAAATATTGGAAAATGAAGAAAATAGGGGCCTTAATGATAAAAATGCTTTTGAAGATCAATTAACAACCTTTTTGTCAGTTTTATCTTGGAGCTCTCTATTTTATTCTCTCTCTCTCATACTCTTGGATACTTAGAGTTTTCTTGGAGCACTCTTGGAGGAGTGTGGCATACTTGGGATTTGGAGCAAGGAGGCAAAGGAAAAGAAGGAAATTGCAAGCAAACAATGAGATCAACAACTACAATAGGTTTTTCTTGTAGGTACCAAATTGCATGTATTATTTCCTTGCTAGTTTTGGAATGCATCTCAGATGCATGTGGTTTCGTAGTTATGATCTGCTATTGGCATGGAGGATTGCTTGGATTGACAATTGTTTTTCCTAACCTTGTCATTTCTTGGATAGCCATGGTGTTGTGAGTTTTTTTTTTTTTCTAGTTAGTGCTCATGTTCCTTTGGCTGTGGGTTGAGTTACTAGTTCCTAAAGCATTGGTTGGAAAAATACCCTGGAGCCTCTGGTGGGTTGAGTTACTAGTCATGGAAGCCCTAGTTGGAAAAAATTTCTGGAGCTTGACAACAACTTTGGGTGTATTTACTAGTTGTGGAAGCCTTGGTTGGAACAAGTGATTTGGTGATGGTTAGTGATGTTCGACTATGAGGTGGAATCATTGGTTAAGGGTTGAGGTGGTTTGTCCTTTGGAAGCACTGGTTTGGTGTTCTTGATTTATTCCATGAGATCCAACATTCATGCTTGGAATATGGTGTGGGAGTGATTGGATGAAAGAGATATTTGGTTAAGCATAATATATGGTCGGGTGGTACATGGAAGTCCTTGACTTGGTTGGATTTGAATATGTTAATATAAGCTCCTTTTCATTTGGTATTATATGAGTAAATGTTCTTGTCATTATGTGGCTTTAATGGTTGTTTCATTATTAATATTTCTCTAATTATTCGCTAGTTATAAGCATGTTTTATGATAGACTTGAGTTAGGGATCTCATCATGTTTTGATTAGTAGATGAAATTTTGATGAATGCATGACCTAATAGATGATATTGTAGCTATTATGAGGAGGCATCTAGCCTTCTTGACGATTCTCAAATAAGTATGAGACCCCTATGTTCAAATATGTTGTTATGACCTATAGATTACATGTCGATGATATATTTGATGGAATGCTTGTCATGGTTGGTAGGGGTCAGGTCAAGTCCTTATTCAATTTTTTATATTAGTAGCGTTTTCTTAATGTTATTTATCATTTCTGGAAGTTTCATGAAGTTTTAGGCAGAGGTCTGAGTCCTAGCCTTGAAAAATTAGCTCAACATTCAGGGTTGCTAGCACAAAACTTCTTGAAAAGGGCCACAACTGCATGGATTCCTTGTTGTGGAAGCGCCTGGAGGGTCCCAGTCACATGGAAGGCTTGTCATGGGAGCGACTGGAGGTCTAGTTCAACAAAACATCAAGTTGTCTTAGGGGTTGGGCAGCTGGAAGGGTTGGTTATCTCCTGAAGGTTTTATAGCTCTCGAGGAAGGTCAAGTTGGTTTTGTCTTGTTGGTTCCACTTCCTCAACTATACATGGGGAGTTGAATCATCTCATAGTAGCTCTTCATCACATGTTTACCCCAGTGGACCAGTTAGCTTGGGTAAATGTGGGAGGAGGGTGTTACAAGATACTTGATATTTCATGGGTCTATCAAAATAACACTAAGTCTAGAACCCTCCCGTGTTTTCAAACCATCAAAATATAAAGTCCAAATGTTAGCAGAAACAGGGTTAGTTCTTACGCTAGTAATATTTACATATATATTACAAAAGTCATTTTCACTAGTTGGATCGCAAGGAAGGAGTTCCAACTGTGTATCTAGTGGTACAGGGGACAACTATGCAAGATAACATCCATGATCAATTTCTAAAAATAAATTTTTGAAAATTACTTGCGCATAACTAATAGAATCATTAGGAGCTTCAAGTGTCATGATGATATGCTTCATGGAGGGTTCACTCTCAACTCATATCTGATTATTATTTCCCTTATAAGGAAGCCAAAAATGCAACCAGTCAGTGGAAAAGTATCCTTGCAGCTTGTTAGACCAATCTCTACTTAACAACAAGCCATACGCTTCAGGAATGTCCACAATAACGATATCAATGCATTGGCAAAATTTGTGATTTGATGATAAATGAATTATAACATTATTAAGCTCAACGATTTCCTGCACTAAAGATCTATCCACTGTATGATTATGGCGCCACTCTTTTCCCATTTAGCAATGATTTACTTGGAAACAAATAATGACATGACATTCGTAGAGGCAACATAATCAACAAGGCAGTTGTGGGAATTATAATTAAAATTTCCAATAGTTAAAAGAAAAGGGGGGCAAGTAGATCTAGAATTTATATTAGTTGCATTAACAGCTGATTTGAGAATAGTAGGGCACTTACCCGACGAGGATTGAGAATCAGTAGTTGTTCTACGTAATGGAGATTGAGATGAAAGTGCTTAGATGATCAACTCACATTCCACTACCGAATTGTCTTTCTTCATATCTTCAAGAACATTATAATCTATATCTTCACCTTGAGTAGGGTGTGCTGAAGTGGTAAGTGGTGTAACTTTGTTTGATGCCTCAGGAGTGATAGATTTGTTCTTATTGTTTCTGGAAGCATTCTTATGAGACTATGCACTTTGAAATGTATTTGAGTGTTGTGAGCATGATTATTAGGAGGTAAGATCTTTCTAAACAATTTGTTCCTCACATCTTGCTCAAGCACCAACCCTTTGCTCCTGAAATTATATTTTTTAGCAGGTTGTTAAGGAGGAGAATCACTCATTGGGATATCACAAGCACCTTGTTGGTCATTATTCAAGATAAGATCAAAAGTGAAAATTGAATCACTAACACTTGTGTTTTCCTCTTTAGAGGTTGGTCCTTTAGCCTCTTGAGTATGCTCTAAATGCTGTTCAACTGACAAAATTTCCATAACATTGGAAACCACAACATTCATGTTATATTTCCATTTGGGGCATGTTTTCTCTGAATGTGTGTCTTGATGGGAAGTACAATACTTATCCATGCCCAAGTTATCAATGTTAAATACAAAATTAGAACTTTGTGCAGACTTAGTCAATTGATTGATTTCGTTCTTGAAAATTGAATTAAATGACTTGTTATTAGTAGAAGCCTCACTTGACTTCCTTTTAAGTTCAGATACTTCATTGGTTAACAACTTTATGATTTAGTCAAGTTATCCATGTTAAAAGGGCCTTTCTCTTTAGTTTTAGAAAAAGTGTCTTGGGACTTTTTACTAGTGTCTTTGGATTGCTTAGAATATTCTTGATCAACAATGACCCCAATAGACCTTGAGTCCTTGTCAACAACAATTGCTTCTGAGAAATTAAGAGAAAAAATTTCTTTTGTGGCATGCATAACAAAAATAGAAATGTTAGTAGGCAAGGCAACAATATAATAATCTTTAGTAATTGAATCATGTGGTTTCACATCAATGGGGAACTTGTTCAAAATACGTGTAAATATTGTATTAAAATCCTTAACCTTTTCTTTATCACCCATCTTAATGTTTCTAGGTTATTTAATTAACATGGTTGGAGTTTTATCATTAACAAAATTTTCTAATAATAATTGTTTGAACTCCCTCCAATTATGGATTGAATTACGTGGAAGGCTATGGTACCAAAATGATGCTCTACCTTCTAAAGTATGCGAAAAAAATCTACAAGCAACATCATCAAAATGTACCTCTAACAACTATAGATGCAAGTATAAGTTATCAATATGATATTCGCCCTTCACTTTCTTATCAAGATCGTACTTTGTAAGCAACTTTTCCGATTGTTTTGGCAAGTGATGGAGATTTCCTAAAACAGAAAGAGGCCCTTGGGCCATCCAATCCAATTGGACATCGACCATGTCTTTTTTATCTTCCTCCTCTTCACTCTATGACTCCAAAGGCTCTTCTCCTTCACTGCTCAAATTATTTTTGTTATTCGATTGTTCATTATCTCTTGGCTATTCTTTGTCAGAAAAATGAAAATATTCTCCATCTCATTCTAGATTCTTCTAATAGGTGGTGGAAGCTCTCCTTAATGAATGGAATCTTCAAGTGAAACAACCAAGTCCTCAAGGGTAGCAGTGACCAATTCCGCCATTGAAGAGACTAAGACACCACAACAGGTGGTCTCTTTCTTTGATGGCTTATGAGAAATATGGTCTCCCCATTATGAAGTCCAAATTAGACCTCATACTATTAGGAGTAGGAGCCCCATCTATGATATAGGCCCAACTTCCATATTCTTAATGATTTTCCACGGCCATAATAACAATGCTAGATAAAAGTATGTACTTTTGAGATAAACATGTAAGTTAGACCTATGATTTATTCAATTGTAAAGTGAATAATGGTTCTTTCACGAAAAATGGAAAAGGAAGCGAGTATTTAAAAGAAGAGTAATAATACTATCCTAGTAAATAAAACACATAAATTTGAAAGGTTCGTTCCTTATCTTGCGAAATAATTCGCAAAGCAACTACAATTGTGACAACAACAAAAGGCACACGATTTAAAGATACTTACTAAAAAAAATGAAATAGTTCATTTCATTAGCATGTAGAAACATAAACATACATAAAAAATAATGAAATAATAGTATTACAATCATTCATGACATATGGATAAAAGTGTGCTCGCTCAAAGAGCTTCAAATTAAGTGAAAGTCCCAAAATACACCATTACAATGATACAACACTTGTTCCAATAGTGGAACGTTAAACCAATACTTGCTTCTCAAAAGACTAATTTTCTCTCCTATGCCTAGCTTGAGAAGCCAACGTGAAAATTCCTTTGCTTGAGGTATGAGGGTGTATATATAACAATTGAGGTGAATTTCCATCTCCCTTGTGACTCTTGAGTTTCCCTCATGACTCATGATCTTCTACGTGACTTTTCTAATTCCTATGAGACCTTTGGACTTCTACATGAATTTTCAAATTCTATATGTGACCCTTTGGAATATTCCACACGTTTTACATTTTCTCCTTTTCAAAATAAAATATTACATTTCCACAAATTATGTGACAAAATACAATGACACGTATGAGTCTTATGGTGACACTTGGATAGGCCATGGCTTGGCGATGATGACATGGAACTTCATTGTGATGTGTCAAGGCCAAGATTCTCTTCTTGTTTTTATATTCACATCTTCATGATAGGACTTGGATGTACTTAATATTCATGCTCCAAAAGCCTGGGATGATACAAAATCTTCAATGTGATCTTGATTTTCATTATTTTGTTGCAATCTAGTGTTCCTTAGTTTCTTTGCTTGATGATACCTTTGTGTCTACAATGTCACAAGTATCTTCTTATAGCATATCCATAATGCCCTCCTTTAGAATCATCCCATCATGTCAAGATACTAACACCTGCAAATGGAATTCACTCATGACAAGTCAAAATCAATCCCAAAATGGCCTAGTCTATTATGTTTCTTATGCAACATACTTGTTGAGCTGGGATAGTGTATAGGAATGAGGAGGGGGTCGAGGGATTGGATAGTTCATAGGAGGAAGAGGAAGAGGTGAGATTCTAGGATCTATAACCGCGTAGTGTGTAGTGATAGAGGGATAGGAAGGCAATATTACACAGTTGAGGGAATTAGGGATGTAGTGAGGCCAACTTGCTCAGTATGATTAGGAAATGCACAATTCTGGAAGGAGAAGATCCATTGATTACATAGTTGAGCAAGTCAAGGACTAAGACAGGGCCTAATTTCTTACTAAGAATGTGCAGTGTGAAATAGAGTCATGATTGGGAAAATATTGTGCCTTGAACAATTGCAAGAGGTAGGGATTGAACACTGAGATTACACAATGCGTAGTTCTTAGAAGTAGTGACTACATAGTGTGCAGTTCTAGGAGGAAATGATGGTAACCTAGGGCTTATGACTGTGTAGTATGCAGTTAAATAAGGAAAGAGGATGGGGGTTAGTTCGACGTGAAGGTGAGAAAACTCAATAATTGGCTAAGTTTGGGATCAGTAAGGCAGAAAGATGGGAAAAGACTATGTACAAGTCTTGAACATGATAACACACTCATATACAATGAAACTCTCAGCACCCAAAATAAACATGCAACCATTTAAATGATAACAAAATGACACCTACCTCCATGTGCGACACTTAAGATACACTTTGCGACGCAAGCGTTGAATGCAACAATATGATGCGAAATATCTTGAAAATGAGTGCAATGCATATCCATATGAAAGATAGAATCCATTAATGTAGGAGAAATAATTGGAACAACCTCTCAAATGGGATGCAAAAACTACCTTTCAAAAATAACGACACTTCCCTTAACAAAAGACGTCACCTAAAATTCCTTCAAAAGGGAGCTTAGAAACTTAGAGAGAAAGTGTAGAATGACTCTAACAACTAGAAATACAAACTCACATGACAAAAGGAAGGATCCAAAATTTGAATATAGGCCAAAATTTGGAGGGTTTTATTACAACGATAACACCTTCATCTAAGCCATAAATTTCATTTTTACATAAATTTACATAAACAATTCATATAGTGATATTTACATCAAGGGTAGCAAGAAGGTTTGTTACAATGAGTGCTCATGAGTTACACTTCTACAAGTCATGAACATAAGAAAAATGGGCTGAAATATATGTCAAAAATTATCTACAAATTTTTAGTGACCCTTAACTCTTAAATTGAATTATAAACATGACAAAACCCTTAAAATTTAGAAATATCGAAGGTATTCATACTATAATTAACTTAATGTTATAGAGAAGAACTTGTAAGATGGGATAGCACTATCAATTACACCTTATGTAAGTCATGCTTGATACAAAACAATGCATCTAACATACATCGAATAGAATTATACTCATGTCTATCTATAGTTTATCATGAGTATTCCTAGGGTTTATGCCAATTACCCTTTATCATTATATTACTTCCTCTTAACTACTTTGTAGGCTTATTATATTGTTATGGAAATAATTCATTCATTATTCCCTTTGATACCTCATATTTTCCTCTCTATGTACAGGTTGACGGTGTTGGACCCACCAACATGTCAGGGGATCTACCCGGTAAGAAGTCCCAATTAGACCACAGATTGGTTGGTGTAGGAGTCCCAGCAGTGGGTCATATGGTAATGCCTTGATTGCGATTTCGCACAGAGGCAAGTAAGATAACTCTGTTGGTAGCAAGGGTGTGACAGTTGTAGTGAGTCAAGGAAGGTGCATGAGAGGTTCTAACACATGAGGGTTGAGATGAGTGCGCCCCTTGGAAACCTGTAATAGTACTCGAATTGGAAGGGAACACACGAGCAAAGATACATCACGACATGGAAGGAAAGTTAGTGAGAAATCCAAAGTGATGGTTAAACCAACAACACATTTAAGAAAGATTCGTACATACTTATACAGAATAGTCCATACATGCATGTGTAAGCAAACCAATACATATATCATTTAGAGCAAACTCGATAGCATAGAATAGAATACAACATATGCATGAAACATGTTGGATCTTATTATATAAAGAAGTGTAAGTTCCAGTCATACAATACATCCATGTCCAACCACTAGTTCCAATAGTGGAACATTAGAGCCACATCTGCCTGCTCCTCCAAAGAGATGTACTAGCTCTATGTAGTGGAGAAGCCAAGGCTCATTACAATACTATCCAATCTCTCTCCAAGATAGTCTTATCGGAAGCTTGGCTGGCCAAAAGCCTTTACAATGAGTTATGAGGGAATATTTATAGTAAAGGGTGGGGTGATCCTTGACATTCCCCTTTGTGACAGTTCAACTACCCTCATGAATCTTCACCTACTCTATGACTGTTACATCCAACTATCACAATTTGACTTACACTTGACATGAATTTACATTACAATGCACATGTACCCATGTGAAACAAAATTGCTTGAGCAAGCCAAGCTAGACATCACTCTGACTTAGACAACCATGGAAGTCCAACTCCTTAACGTCCTCATTCTGATCGACAGCAACATACTGATGCCAAGATTAGCAGTCCTTGATGGTGTCCATGTGCTCCGCGGTGACATCTGTCTGAAACCTAACTCTTGCCTCCATAGGATCCGGGTACACTGCTCGAGATCCTCTATCCAAATCATTTGAAAGCATGCGCATCATTGTCTTCAATGCGACCGAACCATCAACATACATATGCATGATGTATACATTGAAGGGGAAGTCTGGGTCAATGGCAACGTGCATTAACTCATCAAAGTACGAGTCAATAGCTAGTCAGACTTGTTTCATTGTATTATTCTGGGTGAGAGTCTCAGTAGATGGGATCATGTGTGTGTGCACCACAACATCCATACTCTTGAATTCTCGTGAATGGAAAGCCTGTATGCTAGTGATAAGCTGTGGGATTTCTTCATATTTTTGGATCTGACTCCGGATACATGCTTTTAGCTCGACCGCATTGGCCCTCATCATCTTAGGAAAGTGAAGCAGGGCTCCCTTGTTTTTCATCATCCATGTTTGCATGTCATCAACAACAACATGCAAGTTCGTTAAGATACGTGCTCTTCTAGCACATCGCTACTGTCGTTTGTTGAGATGGATGACTGCATTATGCATGTTCCAAACATGGAGTACAAGGCTCGTATCACTATGTCAAGGGACAATACTTCATCTAGTATTGCCTTCTTTAGTTCAACTCAGGCAGATGTTGTCACCAAGTCTCCTCCTTGCTTGGGTGTCTGTAGTTCCTTCGCCATTCGCTCATTCTCAGCTATCAGAAAATGAACACTTGAGCTAGTGGCTTCCGCACACACTCTAGTTGCATCGACCAAGGCTACTAGATGTTTGCACACATCAATCATGATCACTCATTCTTCAACTTGCACAAGAGATGTATGATCCTTTGGAGTTGATACTCTACGAGACTACATAATTCTAGTTTGATATTCCTCGAATGAGATATTGTGCATCTCTCCTTCTAGCTGATCACGAAGGATCTCAGTTCCTCCTTGGTCACTCAAGACTTGCTCATCATCTAGATGTGGTGAAGTAGGTAAGTCGACCTCTTGGTGATGAGGCATGAGGTCGGTGTCCTATTCCAACTCTTGCTACTCCATGTTTGCATCTAACTGTTGAAGTGCTTGTTCTATCTCATGAGTGAAGTCTTGCTCCTACGATGGCCCACCCTGTTGGCCTGATGCTAGCTGATCTGATAAGTCCACTAACTGTGTGGGCATTGTTTCATCTATTTGTAGATGTTGCACCCCCTGCTGTATCTACTGTTGCTGCGCTTCTCTCTCCTGTTTGCGCAGCTCATGTTCCTTTTGGAGTTGCTCCCTCAGCTTATGCAACTCCTTCTGTGCTTCTTCCATTCTTCTCTTATCCCTCTCCCTTTTCTCGATTCGCATGTTGCACTGATGCCCCTTTTCCTTTATAGCCATAGTTGTTTTCTCTACTAATTGGTCAGCTCGAAACTTGCATCTTTGCTCCTCCTCCATGCAATCGACAATCTTCCTCTTACCTTTGTCATGCACTGGTATGCTTGTCTCTGCTGCTACTATTGTTGCTAGTGCTCTCTGTGATGCTGCTTGATGTTGCTTCGCTAACCACTCTACAACGAAGCCGACCGGTTCATTGGGACTGGAGAAACTGTAGCAATATCTCCATGGGTCCTCCTCGGCCCAATGACATGCCTTGTGGATCCAGTTAAACTGAACTCTCGTGCAATGATCTTTCACAATGCAATGTGGGTCATACGGATTGTAGCTTCGGAGGTCGAATGGGTACTTCTTCATCAGTTCTACTTTGACATTCGCTTCCTTGATACTCCCAATCTCATATAACCCAATCCACAATGGAAGAGCAGGCTGAGGTGCCTTCTTCTTCCAGTGTAGTCTAGCTATTAATCCTGCTGAGATGTGGTATGCTACTTACTGCATGATAAGTACATCTAAGGGAAACATCGGTAGAACATGCAGAGGCTTCTTTGCACTGAACATTCAGATGAAGGTGTCGGACAGTGAGGCATACCAATCAACAATGTCTATCAGTGCCTCCATTGCTTCCTTCAACATGCAGGGTGGATCCTGTTTGAATATAATCTTGTACACTAGGGTGGCAAAATGATTAGATAGTCATGTGATTACTCCTTTGAAACTGCATTCAGACAACAACTTGAAATATGTGTTCACAGCAGTCTCCGTCAGTGACCATGCCCACTCTAAGCCCGTGAATTCCTGTCAGGCACAGATTGCATCTAACATGTAGGCCAACATGTAAATCTCTGAATGCATACCTTTAGGTGGTCGTCGAGTCTTTGTTACCTGTTCCTTCAACTGATGAGACAACAAGCCGGACCAGTTACATGGTTTTCCTTCTCTAGCCAGTTGGTCCAGTGCGATCACCCAACTCTGTGGGAAGGTTTCCGTGCTTTCTTGACCATACAGTAGACAAGAAAATATGACCAAGTATTGATACGCCTTCCTCAGTATCTTCATCTTGTAGATCTGGTTGGTTGTCAACCTGAATCGAGCCGGCTCCTTTACCTAGTTCTTTAGAATGTCTTTGGAGTTAGCACTGTTCTTGGTTAAGATGAAGGGAGTCTTCATGATAGTCATGCGCTTTGACATCTGATACATCTCATCAGCGTCTCGTGCCCAAAAGGTTGCAAATGTTTTCCCACTGACACTACTCAAGGTCATCGTCTCGGGATCCGTGTGGGTTACGATCCAGTGTATCATGTCTGCGCATGGGAACGAGGGTCATATGCATGCAATCCGGTACAAGCCGGACTTGTGAAAGTTTACATACACTTGAAGGTCTTCGAGGTCTTCCTCAAAAGTGTTTGAAAATTCTTCATTGACCTATTTCCACTTGAGTTTGATGCCCTTGTCTAGAAACAACTTTGTATCTTCATAGATCGGTAGACTAGAGGACACTCGCTCAATTGCTGCTCTAGCTACCTTTCCGTTAGTGTCTTGTGATCATGATCTCTTGGAAGCCATTTATCCTGTACTACTAAGAGGTGGATGAACACCTAAAATATCTGGAGACAAGCAACATGCATGGCAAGAAATTTGTTAGCGAAAACTAAAGCAAATTCGGGGAATGACATAGCACATAATTGGGGAATTGATAGGCAAGATTGCACAATTTCTTCTGGGAGGTTGGGTGCATGGTTGCTATAACTATGAAAAAGGAACTATGGGCTATCTTGGAGGCAAGACTGGCTGCTAGATTTGAGCAATGCGCAATCCAGACTGGTTGCTGGGATTGTTGCTGGGATTGTGCAATGCACAATTCCAGCTACGAGTGACTGCAAGCTCAGGAGCTGCATTGCGCAATTTTCTGCGCCAACAGTCATTGTCCCTCAGAAATGCACAAAACAGTCCTAGAGGATAGTTCCTGGGTAAAAATACACATTTATGGAGAGGAAGACAGAGCCTTCCTTCTCCAGATTGCACAATGTTGTTTGTGTGAAGGCAGAGTCGGGGCCAAGGTTGCCCAGACTCATCGATGGGCAACTGAAAGTGAATACGTGGAGACACTAAGTGAAATTAGAAGTGATTGATAGTGCATGCAAACACGAATGAAATATTCAGTAAGCAGATCAACCTGCACGTGGGTGAAGCGAGTCACTAAATTGACGACCGTTTGTGCAAAACAGTTTCATGCATGCAACAATAGTGAGATAGCAATCAAAACTGAAACAATGCTAGGAAAAGCTAGTATACATGTAAATGACAGTAAGCATTCAAAGAAATCAAGAAAACAACACTCACACAAGCGAAAACATAAAAAGCAACATAAATGCTAAAAAAGACAAGTTGAGGCCACTTACCCATGAATAGCTGAGTTGGATGTATCGACGAGTCCGGGATGTGATGTGGGATGTTAGAGTTCCAATATCGATGTGAAAGAATGAGCTCTGATGTGTCGAATAATGAGCTCATGACGTGCATGCCACAAATATAGGAAAAAATGACATTTGGAGGAAAGTTTCTAAAACAACTTTGCATGTAAGCTCTAGCTGCTAAAAATAACTCCTTAAATCATGGGATACCTTTTGCATGTTACCTTTTGCTATTCTTGGAAAAAGAAAGCAATGCATGCAAGTCAAGTTTCCTTTGTCCTTGGTGGAATTGGTCAACCCAACTACTCATACATGAAGTTGCTCAACTCCTTGAAGGAAATGTGCATTTCTAGATGGGAGCTGGGCTGGCTTCCCAGGAGATTTGCACAATTTCTAGGCAGAGCAGTTGACTGCTTTCCAGATTTGTGCAAATTCTAGGCTGAGAAGCCTTGCTGGGGAAAATTGTGCAATTTTCGCTGTGAGGGTTAGCTAGCAGAGTTGCACAATTCTAGAGCCCAATAGGTTGCCAGACAGGGTTGCACAATTTTTGGAGGGAAGGCTAGTTTCCCTCAAGAATTACACAATTTCTTGGGGGAGCTTCTCAGCCTGTAGCTGGACCAAGTCTGGATGAACAACCTATGAGGGGAATGCATCAAGCTGTGATCGACAAGCTACCTTTGTACAAGAAAAAAACTGAAGCTTGTGTACTTGATGAAGCGAAACAAGGTATTGTGAAAATTTGGTAGGGAGGCTCCAAAATGAAGCTAAGGCAAAATTTTGGAGGGTGGTTGTAGCTACTACAACACTTGGCGACACATTGGTAGAACTCTAGCTCTCTGAATGGACCTTTTTCGTGAAAAGAAAGTCTAACACCTCCAGAAGTATTGTTCAATTCTCAACTCATCTTAGTTTCACATTAGCTTGATTGTAAGATGTAGCATCTGCCAAGCTCTTGGTCAAATGAAACACATTCCAAGACAAGCCAACGCAGTTGTTTTGATTGGGGTTTCGGGATATATTGGTGCACAAGCAGCATAGTCATTAGAGTCTTAGTTTCATCTCTGGTTTTGCTCCACTTGCAGTAGGTCTGGACAATACTCTAGCGGAGTCACATAGGAACACAAGCATCGCTCCACTACCAGTGAGCCTGGTCAGTACCCCGACAGAGTTTCTTGCATCACCTCTATGCGCAGGAAGCCTTTCTCTTCTTTCACCTTATTCATTTTCATTTTGAATTTTTCTTACTTTTCATTTTTTCAATTGTACATAGAACTTATTCATTTAAAGAAGTGGAATAGGGATCTTGACTTATTGAGAGTAGGCGAGGTTGTTCCAGTAGAGAAGTAGTTTATTATATCTCTGATGTGCTTGTTAAAGTTTCCCCCCTCACCTTACTCTACTTGACTGAGTTGACAAGGTTTAACCAAAAAACAACCGACTAGAGTAGGTGACACTAGTTAGTGCATAAGCGTTGTGTTTACTCCAAGGTTCACTTCGAACAATACATATTTTCCTTCGACGTATCATGGACTAAAAGTAACAAGATCTTCATACAGAGGCAAGATGACAAATAACCAAGTATTGATAGCTGTACAACCCCTCTTGTACTTTACCCAGCTTGTTTCAAGAGTCATATCTGGTTTCATGTGAAACTAACCTACAAAATAAACAAGTGAACTAACAAACAACAAAACAAAGCAAGATTAGAAGTAGAAGCGAAAGCAAAGCAAGTAAGCAAACAAGAAAGCAAAAAAAAAACAAACAAAGCAAGTAAGAAAACAAGCATGCAAGAAAATTGACTAAAAGCAAACACTGCTCCTACTCCTAAGCTAATCATGCATGAGCTTGATCACGTGAAGTGATATTTCCAATACAACCATCAATGCATTGGTTGACCCATGTTGGTGAAGGCTTGGTCTGCGAGAAACCCGGTTGCACAAACCAGTAAGCAAGAAAGATATAACAATGAGACAACCACACTTCATGTTTCAATGTGCCCACAGGACATAAGTGAGTACAAGTGCGTGGTGAGTAGTCCGTGGACTTGTCATGAAGCTGTGCTACACTACATGCAACTTTGAATCATAAGCACACTCTTGACTGAGACATGCAAGCAAATGAAAGAAACAAAGATAACTTGTGTCGTGCATGTGTGCTTGTAATGTAAGATTCCTCCAATGCATGAGTGATAGGATTGTGTAGTTCGAGTGGTGGAAGTATGATCTATGTGTGAGATGGATATTCAATGCATATAGATGAGTTATGAGAAGCCTCGGGTGATTGAACAATTTCCTGATTGGAAGTGAGACTAACCCCAAGAGAGCGAGGGCCTGACATAACCATCAGCTCGGGCTAAAGTGCCTCGACAGTCTTGGGTGTTTCATCTTCATCATTAGATAGATCATCATAAATTGGTGGCTTCGAAAGATAACTGCGATAAAGTCATGATCATGATCAAATATCGTAGTAATGGATCACGACTGCCATGATCAGAAAAATCAATAATTTCATCGACATTGTCATGATTGGATGAATCAAATAGAGGGGTAGATGAAAAGCAAACAAACTCATCCTCTATGTTTCTGGAAAAGACAGATGAAATATCAAGAGGATTTTCAATGAATAACTTATCCTCTCCATTATCGAATGATGGACTAACATCCGGTGTATCCTGTGAGTGATCGACGATGGGTGCATCCATGTATGGAGATTCACATGCAAAATCATGGATGGAAGGTTCACCAAAGATGTCAGGAAATAATGGAGGAGGCTCGAACAGAAGGGAATCATCCTTTGGTGAGTGTTGATGATCAAGCTCCCACTCATACTCTTCATGAATGACAACGCATGTTGGTTTTGAAACACCAACTTCGTCAGTGGCTTGTTCCTCATTCACAACAAGTGAAGAGTCTGGAATGGAAGAAAACAAGATAGTATCATCCAGAGCAATAACTGAGTGTGAAGATGGAGGTTGTGGAACATAATGCATATGACAACTCGATGGACTCACAACCAAATCTACGTGAAAATTAAGTTTAGTGATGTTGGGAGGATGTGAAGATTGAACAGGTGTGTGAGCATGATTCTCAACTTCACTCGACAATGGTGGAGTTGTTGGATGAGGGGATGGCGAATAGTCAGTCGAGACAGGGACCGCATTTGGCTAAGATTGCGCAACTCCATCAGTGAAGAATGTTGAGCAAGGCTTGATTTCAAACCTCTTCTTGGGACGGGAAGATTTCTTATGGCAATACTCAAATCAGTTACAAAGATAGGAAAATTCATCTGGTTCCTCAGAGCTTGAAACTGCAAGTCACAAAAGCGCTGCCAAAAATCCATGATCGATTCATGCAGAGCCTTCCGTTGCTGTAGTAGTTTTTGGTCAAGATGGTCTGGATCAAAATGATAGAAAGTGTCTTCAATGAGATCACATAAATGCTCAAGTGAGTGCATGCTGTCAGCCGGTAGGCTGAACAACCATGGAAGTGGAGATTCGCGAAGTGTGTATGCAAGCAACAAGCAGGCATCTTCATCAGAACACCCATCTTCCTCATGAAGCATGGAAATAAAGCCATGTAAGTACTCAAGCCAGGCCACTTCAGCTTCACCATCATACATGTAAGTGGACAAGTGATAAAAAAACTCCCTCATGATGGTGTCATCTTCATGATTTGAAAAACATCATGGAGGGAGAAGAGTGCAAGAATCCATGAAATATATGCAAAGGTTCAAAACAGGATGAGAGGACACAACTTGTCATCTGGCCCTCCTTCTAGCACCAGAAATGTTGACAGTGCTGGACCTGCCAACATGTCAAGGGATCTCCCCGGTAAGAAGTCCCAATTAGACCTCAGATCGTTTGGTGTAGGAGTCCCAGCAGTGGGTCGTATGGTAATGACTTGACCGCGATTTCACACAGAGGCAAGTAAGATAACTCTATTGGTAGCAAGGGTGTGACAGCTGCAACAAGTTAAGGAAGGTGCATGAGAGGTTCTAACACATGGGGGTTGAGATGAGTGCACCCCTTGGCAACCTGCAATAGTATTCGGATTGGAAGGGAACATACGAGCAAAGATACATCACAAAATGGAAGGAAAGTTAGCGACCAATCCAAAGTGATGGATAAACCAACAACACATTTCAGAAAGATTCACACATACTTATACAAAATAGTCCATACATGCACGCGTAAGAAAACCAATACATATATCATTTGGAGTAAACCATATAACATAGAATATAATACAACATATGCATGAAACGTGCTAGCTCTTATTATATAAAGAAGTTTAAGTTCCAGTCATACAATACATCCATGTCCAACCACTAGCTCCAATAGTGGAACATTATAGCCACATCTGCTTTCTCCTCCAAAGAGATGTACTAGCTCTACGCAATGGAGAAGCTAAGGCTCATTACAATACTATCCAAGCTCTCCCCAAGATAGTCTTATCAGAAGCTTGACTAACCAAAAGCCTTTACAATAAGTTATGATGGACTATATATAGAAAAGGGTGGGGTGACCCTTGAAATTCCCCTTTGTGACAGTTCAACTACCCTCATGACTCTTCACGTAATCTATGACTGTTACATCCAACTATCACAACTTGACTTACACTTGACATGACTTTACATTATAATGCACATGTACCCATGTGAAACAAAATGGCTTGAGCAAGCCAAGATAGACATCATTCTGACTTAGACAACCATGGAAGTCCAACTCCTCAACATCCTCATGTTGATCGACAATAACATACTGATGCCAAGATCGGTAGTACTTGATGGTGTTTGTGTGCTCCGCAGTGACATTTGTCTAAAACCTGAATCTTGCCTCCAAAACATCCAGGTACATTGCTTGGGGTCCTCTATCCAACTCGTCTTAAAGCATGCACATCATTGTCTTCAATGTGGCCAGACCAACAACATACTTGTGCATGATGTCTGCACTAATGGGAAAGTCTGGGCTGGTGGCAATGTGCATCAACTCGTTGAAGTACAAGTCAAGCTCTAATCATACCTATTTATTTGTCTTCACCTAGGTGAGAGTCCCAATAGATGGGTTCGCATGTGTGTGAAACACAACATCCATACTCTTGAATACTCATGCATGGGAAGCATGTATTCTAGTGATGAGCTCTGATAGCTCTTCATAGTTCCGGATCTGACTCCAGATACATTCTTTTAGCCCGACCGCATTGGCCCTCATCATCTTAGGCAAGTGAAGTGGGGCTCCCTTGTATTTCATCCTCCATGTTTGCATGTCATCAACAACAGCATGCAAGTTCGTTAAGATATGTGCTCTTCTAGCACATCGCTATTGCCATTCGTTGAGGTGGACGACTACCTTATGCATGGTACAAAAATTGGAATACAACGCTCTCATCACTATGTCAAAAGGGACAATACTTCATCTAGTATTTCCTTCTTCAGTTCAGCTCGGGTGGACGCTGTCACCAAGTCTCCTCCTTGCTTGGCCGTCTGTAGGTCCATTGCCATTCACTCGTTCTCAACTATGAGAAAGTGAACACTTGAGCTAGTGGCTTTGGCATACACTCTAGTTGCATCAGCCAAGGCTGCTGGATGTTTGCACACATCATTCACGATCAATCGTTCTTCAACTTGCGCAGGAGATGTGTGGTCCTATGGAGTTGATCCTCTATGAGAATACATAACTCTAGTTTGATATTTGTTGAATGATATGTTGTGCATCTCTCCTTCCAGCTGATCATGAAGGATCTCAGTGCCTCCTTGGTCACTCGAGACTTGCTCATCATATGGATGCAGTGAAGCAGGTAAGTCAACCTGTTGGTGATGAGGCATGAGGTTGGTGTCTTGTTCCAACTCTTGCTACTCCATGTCTGCATCCAACTATTGAAGTGCTTATTTCTATCTCATGAGTGAAGTCTTTCTCCTACGATGGCTCACCCTATTGGCCTAATGCCAGCTGATCTGATAAGTCCACTATACGGGCGTTTTTTCATCTGTTTTCACATGTTGTGCCCCCTACTATATTTGTTGCTACTGCACTTCTCTCTCCTGTTTGTGCATCTCTTGTTCCTTTCGAGTTGCTCCCTCATCTCATGCAACTCCATCTTGCTTCTTCCATTCTTCTCTTATCCCTCTTCCTTTTCACGATTCGCATGTAGCTTTGATGCCTATTTTCCTTTATAGCCATAGCTTCTTTCTCTACTAATGGGTTAGATCAGAACTTGCAGCTTTGTTCCTCCTCCATTCGATCGACAATATTCCTCTTACCTTTGTCGCACACTGGTATGCTTTCCTTTGCTACTATTGCTCTCCATGATGCTGCTTCATGTTGCTTCTCTAACCACTCCATAGTGAAGCCAACCGATTCATTGGGCTTGGAGAAACTGTAGCAATATCTCCATGGGTCCTCCTTGCCCTATTGACATGCCTCGTGGATCCAGTTGAACTGAACTCTCGTGCAGTGATCTTTCACAATGCAATGTGGGTAATACAAATTGTAGCTTTGGAGGTCAAATGGGTACTTCTTCACCAATTCTGCTTCGACGTATGCTTGCTTGATACTCCAAATATCATATAACCCAATCTGCAATGGAAAAGTGGGCCAAGGTGCCTTCTTCTTTCGGTGTAGTCTAGTTGTGAAGCCTACCGAGATGTGGTATGCTACTTCCTGCATGATAAGTATGTCCAAGGAAAACTTCGGTAGAACATGCAGAGGCTTCTCTGCACTGAACATTCGAATGAAGGTGTCAGATGGTGAGGCATACCAACCAGCGATGCCTATCAGTGCCTCCATTGCTTCCTTCGACATTCAGGGTGGATCCTGTTCGAATATCATCTTATACATTGGGGTGAAAAAATTATTGGATAGTCGTGTGATTCCTTCTTTGAAGTTGTATTCAGACAACAACTTGAAAAATGTGTTCACAATAGTCTCTGTCGGTGACCATGCCCACTCTAAGCCCGGGAACTCCTATTGGGCACAACTTGCATCTAATTTGTAGGTGGACATGTAAATCTCTGCATGCATACCTTCGGGTGACTGTCAAGGCTTCGTTACCTATTCCTTCAGTTGATGAGCCAACATGCCAAACCAGTTACATGGTTTTCCTTCTCTAGCCAATTGGTCTAGTGCGATCACCCAACTCTGTGGGAAGGTTTCTATGCTTTTGGCCATGCAGTCAACAAGCAAATATGACCAAGTATTGATACGCCTTCCTCAGTATCTTCGTCTTATAGATCTAGTTGGGTGTCAACCTTAATCAAGCTGGTTCGTTTACCAAGTTCTTCAGAATGTCTCTGGAGTTAGCATTAATGTTGGGTAAGCTGAAGGGAGTCTTCATGATAGTCATGGGCTCTAACATTTGATACATCTCATCATAGTATCGTGCCCAGAAGGTTGCAAGCTTCTTCCCACTGGAACTGCTCAAGTTCATCATCACGGGATCTGTGTGGGAGACGATCCAATGTATCATGTCCGCGCATGGGAACGCAAGGTATCTACATGCAATTTAGTACAAGCCAGACTTGTGAATGTTTACATACACCTGACGGTCTTCGAGGTCTTCCTCAAAATTGCCTGCAAACGCTTCATTGACCTCTTGCCACTTGAATTTGATGTCCCTATCTAGAAACAAGTTTGTATCTTCATAGATTGGTAGACTAGAGGACACTCACTCAACTGCTGCTCCAACTATCTTTCTGTCAGTGTCTTGTGATCCCACTCACTTGGAAGCCATTGATCCTATACTTCTAAAAGGCAGATGAACACTTGAAAGATCTGGAGACAAGAAACATGCATGGTAAGAAATCTGTGAGTGAAAACTAAAGCAAATTCGGGGAATGACATAACACATACCTGCGGAACTGATAAGCAATATTGCACAATTTCTTCTCGGAGGCTGGGTGACTGGTTGAAAAAACTACGGAAAAGGCAGTCTAGGCTGTTTGGGAGGCAATATTGGTTGTTGGATTTGCACAATGCGCAATCCAGACTGGCTGCTAGATTTGAACAATTTTCAATCTAGATTGGCTGCTAGCTATTGGGATTGCACAATGCGCAATTCCAACTGGGAGTGACTGCAGGCTTAGGGATTGCATTGCACAATTTTTTGGGCCAACAGTCACTGTCCCTCAGAAATTTGCAAAATAGTCCTGGAGGATAGTTCCTGGGAAAAAATGCACATTTTTGGAGAGGAAGGTAGAGCCTTCCTTCTCCAGATTGCACAATGCTGTCTGTGTGAAGGCAGAGTCAGGGCCAAGGTTGGCCAGACTCCCCGATGGGAAAATGAAAGTGATGCAAGAGCATCCAGACTTAGCCAACAATGTGATTGTATGTTCACATGTTGTGGCTAACATGAGATGAATTTCATTGACTTGAGTGATCAAGATCAGTTTTAGTAAGGATCTCTTGAATTGGTCTTTATCTCAATTATTGTAATAATTGGATTATTGTATTATTTTTAGAATAGGAGATAAGCTGTTAGGATAGGTGTGTATCAGAGCTTGAGAATAGGGATTTAATAGTTGAGCTGATAAAAATAGAGATTGAGTTGTCAATGTTGTTAGGATAAGAGTCGATCCATAAAATAACGAAAAAGTATGTAATGAGGAGGGAGATGGAATGATAGAGTGAGAAGCGAGATATTGAGATAGAGAGAAACAAAGTCAAACAAATTGTTTTAATCGAGCCAAGAGGGCCAAGACTCTGTAATTTCTATTTTATTGAATAAATTGATTAAGTGTGGCGTGGTGCATTATTCCTTGTGTGAAATTCTCTTGAATCTGCGGATCGACATTCTGGACTCTAATCGGGTATTAATTTCCATTTATGTTTTTTATTGTTAATTGTTGTCAATTAGCATTAAGGCCTTATTATGAGATTAAGCTAAACCTCTATTAAATTGTGTTTCTTAAAGCTATGTATTTAGCACGTGGGCAGTATTCCCAAGTGGTAAGCGGTATCTCGCGTGCTTAAGAAATGGTATTGTTCCAAGTCATGCAATTAACCTAAGCTGGTGACACATCACATAGGAAAACCACTTTTCTCGCGCACTCTCAACCTGATATTGGTTGTGCAAGAATTCATGCAAGATGGTGCGATAATCGTTGGATCGAACGAGACAGATCGATGGTGGAGATCGTTTGGCTAGTTGGCGTATGATACGATGCGATATTCATCTGATCTAAGAAAGCCAGATCAACTGTGGAGATTGAAGCGCTTGGGGAGTAAGAAGTCAAGTGGGACCGGTAGTGATTAGTCATCTTGGTAGGACCCTCAAAGGAAATATATGTACAAATGATGTTTAACGCGCAGCTAATTGGTTTTGGAAGTGAACCATTAGTCTAATCCTAGACTACCAAAGAAAATTTGGTAACCATCCACGTTAGAAAGAAAACATGAAAGTGAATGCATGGTGACACTAAGTGAAAGCAGAAGTCATTGATAGTGCATGCAAACACGAATGAAAGATTCAGTGAACAGATCAACATGCATGTGGGAGAAGCGAGTCGTCGAAGCGACGACTATTCATGCAAAATAGTTTCTTGCATGTGACAACAGTGAGATAGCAACGAAAATTGAAATAGTGCTAGGGCAAGCTAATATACATGTAATTGAGAGCAAGCGTTCAAATAAATCAACCAAACAACGGTCACACAAGCGAAAACATAAAAAGTGACATAAATACTGAAAAAGACAAGTTGAGGTCACTTACCTGTGAATAGCTGAGTTGGATGTGTCAAAGAGACCTGGATGTGTTGTGGGATGTCAAAGATCCAAGATTGATGTGAAAGAATGATCTTTGATGTGTCGAATGAATAATTTTTGAGCTCATGACGCACATGCCACAAATATAGGAAAAAGCGACACTTGGAGGAAAGTTTCTAAAGAAACCTTGCATGTAAGCTTCAACTGCTAAAAATAGCTCCCTGAATCATGGGATACCTTTTGCAGGTTGCCTTTTTTTATTCCCGGAAAAAACAAGCCATGCATGCAAGTCAAGTTTCCTTGGTCCTGGGTGGAACTGGTCAACCCAACTGCTCATGCATGAAGCTACTAAACTTCTTGAATGAAATGCACATTTTTGGCTAGGAATTGGGTTGGCTTCCTAGGAGATTTGTGCAATTTCTGGGCACAGCAACTGATTACTACCTAGATTTGCACAAATTCTGGGTTGAGCAGCCTTGCTGGGGAAAATTGCACAATTTTCACTGTGAGGGTTGGTTGGCAGAATTGCACAATTCTGGAGCTCAGCAGGTTGCCAGACATGATTGCGCAATTTCTGGAGGGAAGGTTGGTTTCCCTCCAGAATTGCATAATTTCTTGGGGAAGCTGCTTAGCCTGCAGCTGGATCAAGTTCAGATGAACAACCTGTGAGGGGAATGCATCAAGCTGCGATCAATAGGTTGCCTTTGCACAAGAAAAACACTGAAGCTTGTGTACTTGATGAAACAAGACAAGGTGTTGTGAAACGTTGGTAGGGAGGCTCCAAAACGAAGTTAAGGAAAAAATTTGGAGGGTGGTTGTAGCTGCTACAACAATACATTACAAACCTTCAGGATGAAGGAATGTCAATGGCCTCACTCAACAATAGTGGTCAATTATAACCAAATAATAGATTTCCCATAATATGTGATGTCGGAAGATGAGCTTATGGTTGAAATAGATCATAAAGAATAAATGTATATGACTAGTGTGCAAGGACAAAATCTAACAAACTAAGGATCTAAAAGGTAGCTACAATCAAAGGGAAAGGTATTATATTCTTTTTTAGGCTAGATAAACCCATGCTCAGATTGAAAATAAGCATGGCTGCCAAATCAAGTACAATATGGATCCATGAAGTATATATAAAAATTCATTATCATGGCCACAAAAAATAAATAGTGGATCCATGTCACATTTATATCATATCCGCATAAAAATGCAAAGTAGATATATGTACTAGTATACATCATAAGAATAACTAGAGTTGTGAAAAGAGCAAACAAGTCCTTTGAAGTACCAATGTCATGTAAGGTGGAAATATTGTATAATAAAATTAGGTGGTAGAACTAAAGAGGGATGCCACCATAAACTAAGGTCTACAATCCAAATTTGTAACAAAATTTGATTCAACAACACATGAAAAAACGTATTAAATTTAAATATGGGAGAAACCATTTAGTGCAAAAACCATTAGTGTGTACATTTCCAGTCACAAGACAACCTACTAATGATAATGGGCACAAATATATATGGTTAATTCTAGCAAGTGTGAATATATTTTCTAAGGTTTAATATGTGTATAATGAATTAACTAAGGACCATTGACATCTACCAACTATCAATTGTAAGGAACTTGTCAATGATCTCTATAATCCCGAAGGTATTATAAGGGTCTCTAAACCTTGATCCTAAAGAAAGGAGTTATATTTGATAACAAAATATTAATTAGAAGGAGGGAAATTATGCATCCTCCATCAACCAACATGAGGGAGCAATAGGAACATGATTTTATTTGAGGTCTTGAACATAAACTTTATCGAACATTCCACTCAACAAAACTTTCAAATGTAGCAAAAGAAAAAAAACACATGAGAAATACCTTTAGGAAACAACCCTTGATGAAAATAAATGTGATATGTAAGGAATTACACCAAAAAGGATAAAATGAATCCAAGATACACCATGAATCCTAATGTGTGAATAGAATCCTTTCATTGAACACAAGGGAAACTACTTGATCAAGGACTAATAATGAGTGCCATCTATTCAAATAAATCCAACCTACCAATGATTAAACCAAGTAATAATTTGGTAATAAATCTAAATCTATCTCCCATCTTATTGTGTCATAGATGATAGGAAAAGGCCAGCCAATAATAATTTAATAAGGTGTCCTTCCATACCAGCATAAGATAGGAACATTGGATGTTATACTTAAATAATAACAACTCAACACAAGGAAGGGTGACATGGAAAGTTAGTACATCTAAGGAATAATTTAGACAAGTTGTGAGCTTCCATTTAACATTATCACGATAAAATAATGATTTTGGTAGCATTGGATGGCAAAAAGGACCAATGATATACACCATCTATGTGTGGGGAATTAAGGCATACTAATTAAGGACTAGAAGTGTAACCAATCATAAAATTCTAAAGAGAACTCAAAATCATAGAGTCAATCCTACAAAAACACTAACACCTATTTGAAAAAAAAAGTACTTAAAAATAAGTTCTTTGTTCAAATGTAATAGAGACTAACTCTTTCCATATAGATACATGAATCATAAAAATCTTGATCCTTTCCCCTCTCTCTCTCTTTGTAGTTCTTTTATTTTTTGTCGCTTTCATATTACAATCCTAAAAAGGAATAAAATAATATTATATAAAATGTAGGAGATGATTGTCATAGAGTGGGGAAACTATGTACCAAATGCATGGAACATATATGCAAAAGGAAAATAAGGCGATGTGCACGATGTGGACACTTATAAACATGTATCCTATAGGGAAGGGTAGGTATGAAATGCATAAGTAAAGCATGCAAATATAAATTGAGAATGCTAAGTAAGTGAGCATAATGAGGAAAATTGCAATAGGTAATTAGGTAAAACAATGTGAACCTTAATAAGTAGTGAAATTTCAAAACAAAATGAAAATATGAGATCCCATTAGGAAATTACCAAAATATACAAAGTTATGCAACTTTTTCTCAAAGTCGCAGTGAACTAATATAGCTATTAGGTATATGAGTAAAACTCAACATGGATACTGTTAGTGTCGGTCTTGAGCCCTCCATCGGTGATCAAAAGCTCTTTGCATGTGCATAGGTAGGTGTCTCATCAGTATCAGTTTTGCATCCCATTAGGCATGCCATAAAACTGATGGAGGAGCTGGTCCTTGTTCCCTTCTTGGCTTTGCTGGATCAGATCAGATCATTTAAATGAGCTTCTGTTACCCTTGTTTTATTTTTGTCTTGAAATCCCAAGTCTTAGGTCTAGGGTTTTGGTCAAAAATCACTGCAAGGTCATGAGTCAAAGGTCTAATAATCCCCAGCAAGCCGGAAGGAGGTATGTAAATATGTTCCATTGATATTTTTTTCATCAGGTACAGCTCATTTATACCTTGGATTTAAAAACCCTGTTTTTAAACCCAAGGTCATGTGAAATTTGCAAAAAATAAGGAAAATTTTCAAAATTCTTCAAAATGCTAGCAATAACCCTGGTCTCCTCGCCAGAGTCCATCAGATGGTCAACCTGCAAAAAGAACGGAGTTAAAGCACTCAAAAGATCAAATTTAGGACAAAGTGAACTCAAAACAGTGTTAAAAGTGAATGTCAAAACAAAAACATTAGAAAGTGGGTTTGGTAAGTTAATTTTTTCAAATTGGGCCTATAAAGAGTAAATTTCCCTCTAAACAGCCTCATTATGCATTTGAGAGCTTGCAAAATGAGTGAGAGGTCAAGAGAGGCGATTTGCAGAAAGTTGGAGTCATTTTCAGGGGCGCGACCACTCAGGCTCAGTGCGCGACTAGTTGGGTGGGGTGCAACCACTCAGTGACCCCTCTGCAGTGCATTTTTCTAAAGGCCGCGACCACTCAGGCGGGGCGCGACCACTCAGAGCAGGGGCGCGACCACTCAAGCTGTCTTCTACAGAACCACTCCAAATC
>APFE030406203.1:0-17894 GCA_000404065.3 Pinus taeda
TGGTTACAAAGTATGACAAATAGGCTCATTTTTCTCTATTTTCCCCCACCATTTCTGACAAGTACCTCTTTATTTTTTACAAGCTTGAGGAGGATAACATATGCTTGATTATAAGCTCATCCTTCGGATGAGTCCAACTTAGTTTAAATTCAAACCCTAAGAAGGAGTGGTTCGTTCATGTTTGTAATTGAATAGGTCCTTTACTGTCGAAACTTAACGAGTCCAGTATAGGAGAAACTCGGCGTTTTTCAATTTTAGAGAGTCTGGAAAAACTTAAGAAGACTCCAGGGTTGACCTTTTTCGTAAATTTGTGTCTCCCAAGCCCGAAAAAGTATAAAATAATACTTGAGAGAACTGCTTGAGCTTTACGACCAAGGAGTACTTTTCGTAATTAGTGCCTCTAATCCGAAAAATTAAAAAAATGATCAACGACACGTCGTTTTATGACCAATATCGAATTTGAAACGACAAAAACCCGGCAATCTTTTCGTGTTTTTACAGTCAGAAAAGGGCTATAAGAGGACCGTCTTTTTAGTTCCGTTTTAACGAGCTTAAAAAGAAAAACTCGGCAATATTTTCATGTTTTTAGGAGTCAGAAAAGAGCTTAAAGGTGACTAATGTTTTTTCTTCGAAAATGACCGATTTCGCCTGAAAAATCCGTTATCCTAAACAAAAACTCAAACATTACTCATACCTGTTTAAAATGGGTAAAAATGTCGCAAAAATTACCTTTTCAAAGTGAAACATAAACAAATTTGCAATTTATTTACTCAAAAAACTTATAAAAAAGGAATTTTAACCACTCATTTTTACCGTTTGAGATTTGGGTGAGAAAAAAGGGCTTTTGGTCAGAAACTTCCCGTGAAGATTTCGGAAAATCCGTCCGTCGGAATCGAACATCGTCTCCTCCAGGTAATCCACATCATCCTATTCTTCATTTCTATCTGATTCAAATTGTTTTTTATGGGTTCATTTTATTTTTTAGGAGGTTTTTAGGTTTCAAAACCCGCGCGCGAGGGCCCGCGGGTTTACCACAGGGGACTCGCGTACCCCGACTTTTTTGCAATGGGAAAAAAGTTGGGGGTACGCACCTGCCATGAAGGCAAGGTGCAGGCCTCACGCACTGTCCCTAACAAGAGGGTGCGTACCCTGCGCAAAGGTTTTTAAAACTTAATGATCTCAAAAATTACCCAAAAAATTAAATTTTGTATATTCTAATTCCCCTTTTTACTGGATGTAGGATAAACATCATGCTTGATTGGCGAGAACGGGAGCATGAGGACGTAGATCTTGCCGCGATGAATCATCAACCTTTGATTGATGCATTGAAGGCATGTGGCTTGTACAAATTATGGGCCATAGTTAGGGATGAATCGACGTAAAGAAAACTCTAGAAAGAAAACTAACCTAACTAAAAATCTCCACACCCATCCTTAAGCATAATACCTCTTCAGGTAAAGACCATTTATGGGTTTATCTAAAGAGACCCCATCAAAATCTACCAATTCATAGGCCCCTTTTGCTACCTTTCGCTTGACAACATAGGGACCATGCCACATAGGCACGAATTTTCCAGCGCCTAATTTATCATTTGCCTGATCGTACAATAAGACTAGATCTCCTTCCAAAAAATTTTGAGGGGTCACATTTCGATCATACTGAGCTTTAATACGTTTTGCATGAGATTTGATCGCTAATGCAACATCACGTCGATTCTCATCTAGCTGAGTCAAGTATAACAAACGTCTTTCATCTTCGGAAGTGGTTGGAAGTAACTCGATGGCCATTCACAATGATGGGATTTCGCACTCAATAGGTAACACAGCTTCCAAACCATAAACTTGTTGGAAAGGAGTGAAACCTGTCGATGTTTTTACTAAGGTTCGATACACCCAAAGCGCTGAAAATAGCATGTTGTGCCAATTCGATCGATGAATCCCAATGATTCGTCAGATCATGATGACTAGAACTTTGTTGATGGCTTCAACCAGGCCATTAGCTTGTGGATAATAAGGAGTTGAACTGTCATGACGCAAGCCAAGCTGGCTTGTAAGTTCAATCATCATAACTTTCGAAAATGATGCCCATGATCAGTGATAATCGCTTGTGGAACACCAAACCTAGCAAATATATGATTGAATATGAAAATTGCCACTGTTTTGCCATCTGCCTCAAATGCAGGCATTGCCTCGGCCCACTTGGTAAAATAATCTACCGTAAGGATAATATATGCATGCCCCCCGACCGAGTGAGGGTTACATGTAATAAAATCGATACCCCATTTGGAAAAAGGACCAACGACAATTATAGGGTGAAGAGGAGCACGTGGAGCGTGCACCTTTCGATCAAAAATTTGGCAGTTGTGGCATTTTCAGACCACAATAATACAATATTTAAACATAGACGGCCAAAAGTAGCTAGCGCGTAGTATCTTTTGGGCTGTGGCATACCCAGACATATGACCGCCACATGCTCCAGAGCGACAGTCATTTAGGACCCTTTCAGCTTCCTCATGAGTCAAACAACATTGAAAAACAGAGTCCGCTCCATGACGATAAAGAGTATCTCCAATAATTTTGAATTTTTGGGACTGGAATCGTATTTTTCGACGTTTCGATCGTGAAATATCTGGCTGAAAGGATTGGGTTTGGAGATAAATGATGATATCCGCATACCACAGATCTAAAGTGCTGATTATAAACAAGGATTCGTCCGCAATGGGCTCCTCCACCACAATTTCCGTGTCAGCACGCGGGAAGTCACACATTAATTCCGCAAAAACTAAAGATTTCATTGACTTAGACTTTTCAAACTCCAAGTCGAACTCCTGCAAGATGACAATCCATTTGGAGTACTTGCCCCCCAACAATTGCTTGGTCAAAATATAGATCATAGGTTTGCAATCAGAAATAACGGTAGTCTTACATAGTAAAATGTAATGACGAAAACGTTGGACAGCTTGAACAGCTACCAATGCCAATTTCTCCACATGTGAGTATTTTAGCTCAGTTGGATTTAATGTTCGACTAAGGTAATATATCACATGTTCAGCACCAAATTCATCTTCCTGAACTAACACCATTCCAATGGTGGAATGGGAGGCGGCGAGATACAAGAAGTAATCCTGGTTGTAGTTGGGAGGATGCAACAATGGTGCATAGGTCAACACGTGTTTTAGTGCATCAAAAGATTTCTCAGCTATCTCCTCCCAAAAGAATGAAGTATTCTGCTTCAACAACTGGGTAAAACCCTTTGTGATCTCGGTGTAGTTAGGGATCAATCGACATAAAAAGTTTACTTTCCCTTACAAACTTTGGAGTTGGCGAAGACTCAAAGGAGGAGGCAATTTGATAATGGCTTCAACCTTCGAGGGATCGACGTGAATGCCAGCTTTCGAAACAACAAACCCCAGTAATCGACCCGTTTCAATACAGAAAACACACTTGTGGGGGTTCAATCTAATCCGATAATGCCTACACCTCATAAATATTTCTCTTAAATGGACGAGATGATCATCTCGATGCAATGAATGAGCAGGCAAATCATCGAGATAGGGTTGCACAATGTGCTTGATATCATGAAAAGCATAAGACATGGCCCGTTGAAAATTTGCCCCGATGTTCTTGAGCCCAAAAGGTAATTTGCAATAAGAAAATATCCCCCATGGACAAATGAATGTCGTTTTTGGTTGATCAACAGGTAGAATATTGATTTGATTGTATCTGGAAAAACCATCCATGAAGAAGAAAATTTCACTACCGGCACAATCATCAATGATTTGATCGATATAGGGAGTGGGGTAATTGTCCTTTGGACATGCTCGATTAATGTCCCTATATTTGATACATATTCTTATTGTCCCTTGTTTTTTGTTAAAAGGAACAATATTCGATACCCAATTTGTTAACGGGATCGGATAAATGAAACCTGCTTTGAGTAATTTTTCAACTTCTGCTTTAATTGCAGCAGCTTTTCTTGGGTGAATCTGACGCAAACATTTCCAGACAGGTTTAGCATCTGGGTAAGTTTTGATTTCATGAACTACAATCGCGGGGTCAATTCTTGGCATTTCCTCATATGACCAGGAAAACACGTCGCGGAATTCTTGAAATAGGGCCTTATATGTTTGAATTTCATCTTCTGTACAAGAGGAACCTATATGAATGTTTTCAATAATTCCAGGATTAACTGAAATGTCAAGGGGAGTAGTTCGAGAAATATTTCCCAAGTTTATCTCGGAATCGGGATGTTTCATTGGATTCTGAGCGTCCTTGACATATTCAGTCGTAAAAATTGATGAAAAATAATTTTCAAAACGATCTCTCTCAGGTAAAAACGAAGATCTGTGATGAAGATCTTCCCATGGTAACTCATCGACGCATAGGATTTCACGAATTTTCTCATCAGTTTTAACAAGTTCAGAAAATGTTATTGAATCTGAGTTTGACGTCAAAAGTGATTCCTCATGGACCGCATTCATTAAGTCGATTTTGGTTGATGTTGTGTCGGCGAACGACTGCACGGTTTGATACGCAAGTTCATACAGACTCAACAACATAAGAATACCAAATGAGTCTATCTCAGATTCAGAGGGTATGATCCAAGGATCATCATTAATAATGGTATCTAATGAAATCATATGAATGGTTGTAGTAGAAGACGAGGCATTGATAGGAGGAATCTTCAACTAGTCCTACTCCAACATCCTTATATGGGATTGTTGTTTTACCATCATGTCGAATGCTCTCAACAGAGGTTGGGTCAGATGAAAAGTAAGACAATTGGTCTAAGGTTATGATCTTTCCATTATGAGGGAACTTTATAAGCCGAAAGACCGAAACGACAGCTGTCATAGTGTAAGACCAACTACGACCCAAGAGAAGGTTGTAATCTAGAGGGGCATCAACCACCTCCAAATCTAGATTAACAATTTTACCTTCAACCCCTATAGGTAAATCCTGTAGAATTCTAAAAGGATGAAACCCATGGCCATCAAAGGCCTTTAGAATCGTCGGGGATTGATTTAGTGAAGGAGAACCAAGAAATCTCCAACACTGTATCGACATAATACATGTGGAAGCTCCCTTGTCAATCACAGTCCTATGAACAAGTATGTTTTTTACTATCACTGGAATCTGGACAGCCATCTGATGAGGTAAACACGGTGCACTATTTTCTATATTGAAGATTATAAGGTTCGGGTCTTTTACATCAACAGCTCCTATAGCCGACAAAAGTAATTTACGTTGTGCTGGACATGACTGCAGCACTTCCAAAGACGACATTGTTGAAGGTGAAACAACTAGATCCTCAACAATGTTATAGTTCTGAGCTGCTCTCGCATGTGGATTAAAAGTAGACTTTCGAAGTATACCCTTGGCGGGCGGTTTGATTACTAAGTTTGGATTAGGTTTCTCGATCTATAGTGGATCAGAACCGGGAGCTGAGGTTGATGGATTAGAATGAGAAGATTCTGCTTCTTTACCATCAACATGACTTTTACTGCCATAATCTTGTGATCGAGTCGCTATCCTAACATGGGACATCATTAGTATGGGTTCTTCATTGGCACTTGAGGAAGAACCTATCATCTTACTGTCTTGATTGGGAAAAGGATCCTTCAAAATAGCAGGAGTTTGGGAACCTTTGACAATTTTCGCAACCTCTACACAATGAGGGCAGTCTCTCGTAAAATGTTCTTCATCACAAATGAGACAAGGATAACGAGGTTTGCGTTTCTCATCAGTTGATTCTGCTTTTTTCTAGTTTCTCTTTCGAATTCTTATCTGTTTTATTCTTTTTCTTCCCTTTCTTCTTACCATCGGTTTTTGATTTAGCTGTAGATGACTCTACAACATGAATATCAGCGGAAAGTTCTGCAGAAGAATCTCTTGTCGAGGAATCTGGCAAGGTTATGATAGAAGAAGAATTCTTGGAAGACTTCTTCTTACTTTTGGTATTAACCGTACCAATCATACCATTAGCGGCATGAGACCCTGAAGGAGTTGCAGCAATTTGATTTTGTTTGGGTAGATCGGGGATTTTCTCATGTAACGTACCCGACTGAGTATAAACTAAGTCAAGGTACTGTGCTTGAGAAACTACTTGCTCCTCAATAACAACTCCGGCCTTAGCTACATCCTCAGTGATCTTGGGTAGTAAAGATTTTACAAACCATTCAGCTAAGATATGATCCGGGATAAAAACTTTCACTAAATGCTGTCGACGTCTCCATTCATGAATATGATCTGAAATGTAAGTGGACGTTGATTGCTTTAACGAACTTAATAATTCTGTGCCATTGTCATATCTGACTGGCAACTGAAAATGATTTAAAAACGAAGTAGCTAACTGACTAAAGTTATAAAAAGTGGCTCGCAGTAACTCGATGTACCACTTGGCCGCAAGACCAATTAGAGTACGCTGGAAAAGTTGTAAACAAATTGAATCATCTAAAATGGAATTAGACACACACCAGAGGTGATAAGTCATCACATGGTTCGACGGGTCCTCTCCTGGCTTACCTTCGAACTTAGGAATATCACAGGGCAACTTATGCAGCATTGGCGGCCAATACTGAAGATAGTTAATTGGATTGTTCATAAGCCACGTCAAGTCAGGCAAGTCCAAAGTTGCGATAAACGGTAACTGACGATTAGGGTCCCTAAAACTTTGGGTCTGCAGACTAGCCCCAGGAGGAGGATATCCAGGATAACTAGGAATTGGAATTGCATTTGGGATATTATGTCCTCCTGGAAAACCAGGATTAACCAGACCATACTAGGGTTGCTGAGGTTGTTGATATGTATACCCAGGGTACGGTTGATACTGATAGACTGGTTGTTACGCAGCAGGACCGTATTGGTACTATCCTTGGTACGGTTGTTGAATAAACTGAGGTTGACTGGTGACAACCGTAATTAAACCTGGTTGTCCTACAGGCATCTGAACCGAAGTGTGGACCATGGGTCCAGAATGATGTAAAGATGTCTAAGGAGTAGATACAGGGACAGTAGAAACTGGAGCTGTCGATACTCCATAGGAAGGTGGGGTAGATGCAGCAGATGTTACAGTAGTTGCAGCAGACATTTGAGGCGGAGTATGAGGTGTACTAGGCCCAGATTGAGAAATTACAGAAGGTGCAGAAGTTTGAACAGTAGACTAGACAGGTTGCTAGGGTTGTCCAGTTTGAGATTACAACTGCGCATTCAGTTGCAAGACCTGTTGGGATTGAGATGGATCCCACACTAAATTCGTTCCGGGGTATGGACCCATAACAGGTTGAGAATATTGAGGACCATAACCAGGTTGAGGGTAGGGTTGATAATTCAATGGTACATTTCCAGATCCTTGAACATATGATTGACCAGAAGGTGGTTGGTAACCTTGGGTTGGGTACTGACCTTGGGATTGATAACCCTGAGGCACGTACTGATACTGGGGTTGACCTTGAGGTACATATTGATACTGGGGTTGACCTTGAGGTACATATTGATACTAAGGTTGACCTTGAGGTACATATTGATACTGAGGTTGACCTTGAGGTACATATTGAGTTTGGAGTTGACCTTGAGGAACGTACTGTCCCGTAGGTATGTACTGTCCTTGAGGTTTCCCCCCAGGCACAAACTGAGTACCTTGAGGTTGCCCCCCAGGCACAAACTGGGTACCTTGAGGTTGCCCCCGAGGCACAAACTGGGTACCTTGAGGTTGCCCCCCAGTTGGTGACTAGCCACCTTGAGGTTGAGGACTGGGAATAGAACCTGACATCATGAGAATATCTTCTACACTCAATGGTTTAGTACCATTATGTCCAGTTAATAACCCTTGTTCAATAGGTTGAGGAGATGCTCTGGAAAAAGTACCAAAAATGGACTGATACCCAGCGGGAACAGAAGGACCGCCATACAAAAAGGCTTCCGGAGATTGAAAAAACATGGACGACTGTTTTGACATATTTAACGGAGGATAGTAACCTCTAGGTGTTGGGTGATAAGAAATACGAAGTGGTGAAAAACTTAGTCCCAGGTTTTCCAAAAAATTAGTCAATGAAAGATACCAAGAACTGCTCCTAGGTGGACTGTAAAAGATTGATTCATGCTCCCTAAGGTCTATAACAGGTCGATCTTCAGGAATAGTGATGCCTTCTTCTTTTTCTGGAATAGCAAGTTCTTCAATAGCTATTAGTCCAGAAGGAAGATTTTGGGTAATTATTCTTTCTACCCTAGGTGAACTAGGACCATTAGAGGCTGGAGAAGAAAACCTTGATATTGGAGTAGCAGCAATTTCAGATTCGGGTTCAGATATTTCAGGTTCTTCACCTATATCACTAGTAGATGAAACACTACCAGTAACTTTTGAAACAGATACAGACTGTGTACTATAATCTGCTATTAACGCTGAAAAATCAGGATATACCACCAAAGAAGACTCTCCTTTTTCAGGCTGCCCACTTCTACTGTCTTTAGAAGTTACCAGGGCCCGCAGCCCTTCAGGCTGGCTTGGTGAAAACTCAGGAGGTTGGCCCCGAAGTCTACGGGACTTCCTTGGTAATTCAGCCACGGTTAAAAACTTTTAACTACTTCACATGAAAACAAAGTAAAATCTCAATGAAAACCACCTAAAGCCTCTAAAGAACCAAACAAATTGAATAACATGCCTAAAGAATTTAGGAGATCAAATCACACACAAACAGTAACTTTGCATACCGAAAACACTAGTTGGTGATGAAATCCAACGTCGCAGAGTTCAATACAGAAATAGCGGTTGGAACAGTTACCCCGGCAACCTGCTTAATGAATAGACTGGCACAAGTTTCTCCACTAAACTGTCTCGAGTGAAGAGAACCCCGCAAAAAATCCAAGTGAGTCTAGCCGATGTCTGCTCCAGGTACAATGGGATCTTCCCGCCACCGTCACCTTAGGAAGAATCCTATAGAATATGGTCACTATGGTTACCAACAAAAACAAATATACCTAGGGGAACAGTCTACGATTCGATACGCAAGGGCAGAGTAGCAAACTCAATCCCCTTGAAGGCTCCTTGACATAAACCAAGGTTTACCAACAAGTGACCCCAGGCTCCTCGACAATAGTTAATCCGAGGTTTACCATTTTTAATACGTGAATATCTGGCATCATTCCCAATGAGGAAGGATTCATTCCCACACTGGTTCGGACACGATCTTGTGCTTCTCCTTTAAGAGGAGCTTTCCTAGAGCATAGATGCAACAATTGGATTTCTCTCCTACCGCAAGATACAGCTACTTGTTTGATTTACTGTCTTGGAGAGTTAAGTACTCCCTACTCCAAGACACTAGCCTAAGCTATGTTGGTGTAATAGAGTCCTAGAAATAAAAATATTTACTAGATTGATTTTACTTTAAGCATTACTTTTATTGGTTTTTGATTAAGTCAAGAGGTGCGAAGATGAAACTCGTGGTGTGAAGACTCGACTCGAAATCACTAAAAAGATGCACTTAAGATGATTAAACAATCTTTTCTCTTCAATGAACTTCTAGCTAGGAAAGAGTTTGAGAATGCAAATGCATGTAAACACAAATCTTTCTTAACAAACAAATTAAAAGAACAGTTTTTGTTCTAATGCACTCAAAATGAGACAACTAGTTATTTTCACAAAAATTTCCCTTTTCTTTCAAACGCTCAAATGCTACCAAAACAAACTTGTTTCAAAAGAGATTTTTGTATTTTTATAAAAACACTCAAAACTATGACTGAGGCAAATCTTGAGAAAACTATGAATAAAGCAAATCTTAAGATCTACAAACTATAAAAAAACTACTTGAAGTAAAAGATTACAAGATGTTTTTTTTTTTTAAGGATGTTTTACTTGGTGATAATCAAACCAAGGACTAACTTGTCTAGAATCAAAAATCAGTCAAAAAACACGTAATTTTTTTTGTTCTCTTTTGTAAAGATGAAATCCAAACTTTTAACACAAGCTTTTTCGAAGTTTCGCAAAGAGAAAACACAAGATGAATTCCTCAACAAAGGTAGATTTTGCAAATGGTGAGACTCATAAGAAGGCCAGTAAAAACCAAGGTGATCTGAGGCTTCTACGCTTCTAAGCTCTGAGCTACTACACGACCAAAATGAAAATCAAGACCGACAACCAAAACTTCTAGGAATTTCACCTAAAACCCTAACACCAATGGAATTAAACCAAGGAAATCTTTTAACAAGTCACATGCAGGTCTGAGCAGAGGATAACAACATCTAAACCAAAATAAAACTAATTGAAAGAGTAAAATTTATGTTTTTCAAAGTTTCAGCAGGGTCCGCAGGTTCAGAGTTGACACAGGTGCGTGCACACTCTATGTGAAAAGTAAACATGCATATGAGTACGCACTGTGATACAAGCACAGGATGAGGGCTTCTCCTAAAGTTATGAAAAGCAAAAACAATCCTAGATCCACTAAATCCACCCAATTCCACACACAACAAGCCAAAAACAAAAACAAAAACACAAGTTTCTCAGGTTAAAGTAAAAACAAGGAAAACAATCAAGTCCCGAGCAGAGTCGCCATTTTGTCACACGGAATGGGTCGAGGTTGCGGACAAGATCGACCTTCCTAGTATCGAAAGATATCTAGTGACAAGCAAGCCAATCAAAAACTATATTTGTCTAAATATGCAATTAAAAACAAAGGCATACAAGTGTTTTAGGCCTACCTTGGGTCCAACACAAGTTTGTGGAAGCCTCACTCCCTCGCTCCAAATGAGCTTCCTTGAAGTAAGTCTGCAAACACAAACAAGCAAACAAATTAAATAGCACTTGAAAAGCCAATATCATAAAGCATATTTGTCATAATGATCAAGGATATTATGAAACAAACCACATAAGACAATTTGTTGAGAAAAATGAACCTGATTGTATTAATTCAAATCAAAGAAGAACTTTACAACCTATGCCTTGATGTTGTACAAGCTCCTCGTAGGGTCTGACAAGAATTCTCCTCTACTTTGACAAGTTTCACTCACTTCCCAATGAAACCAAAAGGTATGTGATCTCTCCTCTCAAGTTTAACTAGGAAGTCTCAATTCCATCAGCATTTACCCTAAAAAATGTTCATCTTCTAACCTCCCCAGCGACTGAACCAATGCCTTAATTTATAGTGCAATGGAGGGAAGTTACTAGGTCCTCCTTCAAAGGGATAAAGCCCTCTTTAAAAGGGATAGCTCCTTCTATTAAGGGATTAGCTCCTTCTCTTTTGGGATGCATGAACCACCTTGGAGCGAACAATCCATGTCAAAATTCCTTCTATAAACATCTAGAATTAACCCAAAGTGAATTTTTCAGAATAAACTTATGTCTTTTTGACTTTTACAGGGGTACGCACCCACCCCTTTACAGACAGAGCGTGCAGATACGCAGGTAATATGAACAAAGAGTGCAGGCCCGCAGGCAAAAGTGAGAGAAAGTACGGAACCAGAGTTTTATTGATTTTCAATGTCTTTCTCTCATTTGAAAAGCTTGACATGAAGAGCTAAGGTCTGAGACTTGCTTAGGAGGCCAGTATAAGTGATGATAGACCCATACTGACTGCAAATAGTCATGGTGACGATATTTTTGTGTAACACACTTCCTTCCATACTGCAACAAAAATGACCCCATTTATGGCACTTTCTAGATATCATCCACCATCCATCACATCATATTTAAGAGAAAATTCTAAGGTTCAAGCAGTTGAAGATCACATTAAGCATCAGCAACAAGTTCTCCAACTCATAAAGGATAACCTCACCTTGGCACAAAATAGAATGAAACAACAATCAAATCAACATCGTAGTGAAAGAAGTTTTGATGTAGGTGATTGGGTATTCCTACGGCTACAACCATATAAACAAATGTCCCTCAAGAAAGCTAAGAAGGATAATAAATTATCACCAAAGTATTATGGTCTGTAAAAGGTGTTGCAAAATATGGGTACTATGGCATACAAATTGGAGCTTCGTGCAGCTTCTCGAGTGCACCCAGTTTTCCATGTTTGATCCCTAAATAAGGTTATAGGTGACAAGATTCTAGTTTAAACACTATTTTTAGAACTTGATGATGAAGGAAAAAATCATATTGGAACGAAAATCAATCAAAGAAAAAAGAAATTGACAACTACGAAATCGATCAATTTCAGAGTATCTCATCAAATGGAAGAACTTACCCGTTGAAGATTCCACATGGGCGGATAATAACAAAAGCACCTAGAACTACTCAAGCATTGAGGACAACACTTTTTTGAAGGAAAGGGGCATGTTAGGGCCCTATAATACTAGTGATTCCCCCATTACTATTATCATTGTGTCCCTTATTGTTAATGTTGTGCCCCTATTGTCCTCATATTGTCATTATTGTGCCCCATAGAATCCCATTATTATTATTTTTGTGTCTTTATATTATTATTGTTAGGTCGTCTTGGTTATATTGTGACCCCTTATACTCCTATATATAGAAAGGAGGTTTTTTCATTTGAATCATCCAAGAGTTGTTCATTTAAGAAATGTAAAGGAGGTTGCCCCCTCGAAGAGGATTATTTCTAAGGCGTTCATCTATCTTTTCTATCTTTTTGTGAGTTGGTTTCATAAACATAAAGGGGGAGTGGAAATATGTACAGGTCTGCAGGACAGTTGTGTGTCAGGGGGAGTTACCCTTTTCCATTAATGTCAAAGGGGGAGAGAATGTAGTACAAAGAGGTGCCCTGATCACAAGGTGAGTACTTGTGTTGCCATCAATGCCAAAGGGGGAGATTGTTGAACTAAAGATGATATGAGGTGTCATTGATGTCAACTGAAGTAGCACCAGGGGCTACCTTGATCTTGCAATGGAATTTTACTGGACAACTTACTCTATTTTGAGTCAAGGATCTTTTAGATAGATTCTACTCATTGAGATGTTTCTGTTGATATATGGCACACCAAGTAATTCTTCACGGTTTGAGAGATATTCATGTTTGAAGTTAGTAACCCCAATTAGTGGGTTAAAACGTTATGGGGTTTTGGCATGGAAAACATAACTGGTTTTGGTCATTGAATAATAAATAATTAATCATTTTTTAAGCTCCTAAAATCCTTCCAACATTCTCTATAGAAGCCCCTCTCAACTCTGTAAGAATAAATCTCATATATCCTCCAAATGTACTGATTGTGGAATTTTCGTTATAACTTCACTTTTGTGAAGTCTTAGATTCTGAAATTAAAACCCATTTGATTCACAATCCTAATGAACGTCGTCACCGGAAAACATCATAACTCTCTCTTAGAGGAGAATTAGAATTCTATAAAAAGTGATAGATAATGCACTAACTTTAGTTTTCTTTGTATCAATTTCAGAGTTGAAGGAGGAAACAGTGACACATGGTATGTCATACAATTTCACTCTACTGAACTAGTCCATAATTAGGTCATTGTGAGAGATTGGGCATAACTTTGTCTGGAAGAGTCCTAATCGGGTCAGACCTGTGGCATTGGAAAGAAGACTCAGAGGGCTTCTACAGGACCAAAGATCACACATTGGGGATCTAAAATCACAGAGATGTATTAGATTAAATATCGTGCTCCTAGAAGGCAAGAAAAACTAGATCAAGTGTTGTCAAGGGGTGCAAAGGACCAGACTTTCTATGGCAGCAAAGAGCAAGGTGCAGCAAAACGATGCAGCAAAGGTAAGCTACAGGTAAGTATCTTCTGTATATGCATGTTCATCTCTTAATTTCATTAGTTTCCTTGTATTCTAATTTGTTGATTTTGTTTAGTACTGACATATGTTCTACAAGATGAGGTAAGTTTTGCTATTAACATGTTATGGGTATTTCTTTGAAGAATTTTTGCAAGTATTACATATTCATCAAGAGAAGACTCAATGCATAATCTAATGTTTTGAAGAGTGAGAAAGGGTAGCATGACAAGAGCAGTAATCAAGGTGTAGAACAACAACAAGAAGTTCACCACATGAAGTCTTCACGTGGGAAGCACTGCATACAATCATTATAAAAGTATCATTGTAGAGAGTCATTGTAAGAGCATCATTGTAAAATTTGTACAAGTGTCTATCTGCCAAGACTTGAAGAGGTAGTGTTAGGAGGTCTAGGATCATCATTAGGTGGTTGTGTCATAGTTGGGTTTATGGTCTAGTGTGTCTTCTTCTACTACATCATTCTATGTCATTGCAAAGTGGACCATTTTCCCTGGTACAAGAGTCCATTCTTCTTTTATTCTTCTATAGGGTGGTAGGGTGGTGCTAGGTTGGTGCATGAAGTCACAAATAGGTTCAAGCCTGTGAAAACTTCAGGGGTGGTAGAGTGGTGCTAGGGTGAGTTATAGATCATTGGGTGTTGGGGCATCCATTCAATTGACTACTAAAGAATCTCGAGTGTTGGAGCATCCATCTAGTGGGAGCTAGAGAAGAATGCTTTTCTAGATTCTAGGAAGTTGGAGATTTCTTTTCAATTGGAGTTGAAGATTAAAGAATTATTAGAAAATCCTTTGGTGGTTTTTGACCCGGAGGGGGTTTTCTACCTAAAATTATTGTGCCTCCTATGTTCTTTTATTCACTGTTTTTACTACATAAACATTAATGATAATTGAAGATACACTAATGCTCTGAAAAGATTTAAAAGTGCTAATTTCTAAGGAATATTGATTCAGCCCCCCCTCTCAGTATTTTTCAACAAGTTCTTGTATCTTGTCGTGGCTTCCTAAGGTGGAGGCCTCCATGAAGCTCTTCTTGGCTTCCATAAAAGTTTCCTTAGTGCAGTCCAGGTCAAATCCGACTTCTTTCTCTGGTGATTTGCGGACCCATCCTTCTTCTACGGGTTGTTTACCTTTATCATCACTAGTCATCATTCCACTTCTTAGCATAATATTAACACTTTGTTCTTCTTCGCAGGGCTCAACCCCCATCATTCGTAAATTTTGCATAGGTTGTTGAGGTTTTGTTTTCTTCTCTTGCATTTTATATATTAGCACCAAGCATTCTTCTATAGTATGGTCAAATTTTCTACAATATTGACATGATGGGTGTGTAGGATTCTGGCACTCTTGCGCATAGTGCCCTCACTGTACACGATTGTAGTAGATGATCTAATCATGACCCTTACAAGGTCCTCCTCCTCCTCGGCCCCATTCTCGTCCTTGATAACCTCCACACACTCCCCCGATGCCTTGATATAGAGGTCAAGTTTCTACTTGCATACGATAAGCAGGTGTTCTTTCCATCATCAGCTCATAGCTTCGACCGTGGTGCTCATGTGGCCCACGAATTTGCAGAAATTACAGAACAGCTAATGGGGTGTCTGAATGAACTTCTTAAGTAAATGGAAATTGTATGTCGCATGTTGCCTAGTAACTTGACAAATGGCACACCACAGTACATCCCCCATGCTCGACCCCGCTGGGGTTTCTGGTTCCAAGGGAATTGGCCCCCCTCCTATAATATAATTCGCGTGTATGAGATAGTGATCCTTATCATGCCCATGGCCTTTTCACTTCAAACACCAGACTTCTACACATACTTTTAGTTTAATCTCCTTGTATTTCTTCAAACTTTGTATTTTAGGTGTAAGCTCTCTAACTGTGAGTGGCTCCACTGTACTTCCAAGTTCATTTTTTGAATAGGTGATGCATGTAGCCTCATTGTGATCTCTAGGGCTTTTTCCCGTGTTTCTATCTTCTGTTGTGACAGAGAAATTCTCAAGTGGGGAAAGAGTGGTGCTATAAACCATTCACGATGTTGGCTATCTATGATCTGCATGTTATCCTCTCTGATCTCACATTTCAACCTCTGATCAAATTCCCAAGGTGTCTCCTCGACCCTCATCATGATCTCTTTAAATCCAATTACTGACTATGAGTGAGATTTAGATTTACTAAACTCTTTGTTGAATGTCATCTTAGTCAAGTTTGTTAGTGTCACAAGAGGATTACCAGAATAATGCTTAACGTACCAGGCTAGCACGTGATCCTGCAAAGCAGTAACCAACTGTGATTTCTTTATATTATCATCAACGATCTCTTGAGTTGTCCATACAACATTCACAACAAACCATAACTGCTCTAGATCTTCACTTCCTATGTCCTTGAAGATCAACACTTTCATTTTGTTCGCTGTGTTGAAAGGTGGAGGTGGAGGTGGAGGGGTGGGCGAAGGTGTATGCGATGGAGGTGGAGGTGGAGGGGTGGGCGAAGGTGTATGCGATGGAGGTGGAGGTGGAGGTGGAGTGGAAGGATGGTTTGTTCTAGGAATCACCTGAGTGATTAGCTGAACAATGTCCCACCCCTTCATTGTCACTTGAAGGAGGTCCAATCAAGGGACTATGCTCTGGTCCTAATCCTTCGCAATTTCTGAAGAATCTTCCACTTCGCGTAGCTCAAAACACCAAGGTAATGGCATCACACGTTTTTCACATAACAACATCTTAATCCAAGTATTCAATGATCTTAAATACTTACCTCATGGTCCTTTGAAGAGTCTTAAATACTTACCTCATGGTCATGTTTTATATAATGGCATTTTTACAATCTATTCAATGCAGAAGGTAAGTAAATTTTTGGATTTCAACATTGTACATTTCAAGGTGGAGGTGGAATTATCATTATGGTTAGGGAAGTAAACTATTGTGATGTTTCTTTTTTTAATGATAGGTGGAGGTGGAATATCATGGTTAGGGAAGTAAACTATAGTGTTGTTTTCTTTTGTTTTTTATGATGAGTGGTGAGTCTCTTTTAAAATTTGAAGGCAAGCAAATTATAACAATGTTTCTTTTTGTTTTTTATGATGGGTGGTGAGTCCATTCTAAGCTTTGAAGGTAGGTAAATTTTTGGATTTTAAATGATGGGTGGTGAGTTCATTCTAAACTTTGAAAGTAGGTAAATTTTTGGATTTTAATAGTGTAAATTTTAAGGTGGAGGTGGGCTCATCATTATTGTTAGGGAAGCAAACTACAATGATGTTTGTTTCTATCCTCTATGGGTGGTGAGTCCACCTTAAACTTTGGATGACTTTAAATCTACACATAATTGAAATCTAAAAATTGACATTAAGGTCTTTCAAAGTTTCTTGTGAACTTATCAGTCATTTTTAGGAAAGCAAACTATAGTGATATTTCATTTTGTCCACGTTAATAGGTGGTGAGTCCACCCCAAACTTTGGATGACCTTAAATCTATACATAGTTGATCTCTAAAATTTGACAAGCAAATTGAAATCCAAAAATTGTCAAGCAAACTATCGTAAACTATCGTGATGTTTGCTTTTGTCTTGGATGATGGTGGTGATTCCAAATCCAAACTTTGGATAACCCTAAATCTACACGTAATTAAAATCCAAAAATTGACAAGATGTGGAAAGATACATAGCCCAATATTAACTTTTGAAAGGGTAGATTAGGGGTGATTTTAGGGGCGAATGTTCGCCCTTTGGTGAAATTAAGGGGTTTTAAACTTTTAGTGGGCGAATATTTTGTATCATAGTACATTTTTACAAATCACCTCAAATAGCCCACCTTATTTTAAGGGAGAGGGTAAAAAAGGTAAATTTAGCCCTTGAAATTAGGAGTTACAACCTTCGATTCGCCCATTTTCAAGAATAGGTTTTATTTAAGTGAATCCATTCGCCCATTTTCAAGAATAGGTTTTATTTAAGTGAATCCTATGGGCCAAAGGCGCAAATACCATATTTATAAAAGAGGTATGGTAAATTAATAAAAATATAAATAAATTAGAGGTATGGTAAATAAATAAAGCAATTTTTATATTTACTCCATAAGTCACCTTATATACATGCAAGGGTGTAAACAAATAAAAATATAAGTAAAGTGGAGGTATGGTAAATAAATAAAACGTCTTTTAATACTTACTCAAAAGGTATGGTAAATAAATAAAAATATAA
>APFE030406207.1:2840-16677 GCA_000404065.3 Pinus taeda
AGGAGTTAATAAACAAATGCACTAGCAAAGAGAATGCCCCTGATGGACATTGGGTGGTAATAAAAATTGGCAAACATAAGGTGAGAATAGGGCGAGAGATGAGACTCACCGTGCAAATCCAAGATTATGAGATGGACCAGGTCATTTTGGATCTAAGTTCTAATGTGAACATTTTTCCAAAGTAAACATGGGAAAGAATGGGGATACTTGTGTTGCAGTGGTCTCCAATTCAGCTCAAAATGGAGAACTAGTAGAAGATCATGCCTATGGGATGATTATATGGAGCCACAGTTGATATAGAAGGTGAGAGCATGGCGACTGAATTTGAGGTGATAAAGATCGTCGATGATAGTAATCCATACCTTGTGCTCTGGTGAATTCATTGAACCATTGACATGAATGCGGTTATCAATTTGTAGAAGAGGACAATGTCATTTGAAAGGAAATCGCTTTGAGTTGTAGTTTCGTTGGACCTTGCAAAAGGAGCGCGCTACACTGAACCAATCCGTGATTATGAAGAAAGTGAGGATGAACTAGACCTGATCTATAAAATAGCAACATGAGACTAGGACTAGATCAATCCAACAAAAAATGGATGGATTTCATGGGACCAGGAGAGTTCATGCACCTATCATTCAGATGAAGAGTTGAAACATTGGCAGGATTGTCTGCATGAAGTATCCACGTTGTGATGCAATGATGAAATCGTTGCGTTGTGTTTCATTAGAGGTTAGGAATTTACCTTATTATGATAGTTTAGTTGATGTGGATAATTTTTTGGATGCATTTAATCGTCAATTACATGAGGATCACCACTTACAAGCATTGGATTTGGCACCGCATGCTACGCGTGTATGGTGGTGGTATATGCAGAAGGATAACTTTGATGGATGGTTGGATTACAGAAGAATTATGAGGTTACAATTTGGGCTCCTTAACACTACATTGACTGAGAAATATAGGAGGAAGGATGATCTGTGCAATCACCTAGCAAAGTGGACTAAAGCCTGGGAGACAAAACTACAACTGGAGTGGGTACACCTATTCTTCCATACTTTGGACACAATTCCCATGAACTGGTATCTAGAAATGAAGCTTTGCCATGGCATCGTGAAGTGGGATATTGTTGACCTTATGTTTTGAAGATGGCTTGGCCAGTATTGATAAAGCCCTATAGAATATTAAGGCAGTTATCTTCATAATGCCACAAGAACCTATGGAGTGGGTCCAACCAGACCAGAGTACCCAACTACACAATGTGTTGGAATTCTATAATGTGACCATTGAAGAGGAGGATGATGATCTAAGAAATATTAATATTCCAAAGGTAGAAGGGCCTCACGAAGTTGAGGGACCACAAATAGATGATTTGGACATCACTGCGCTATTGAAAACAAAGCAATTAAACATTGGGATTGAAGTAGAACTGAAGTTTTCCAAGATTGGAGATTATTGGGACGACACTACTATGGATAAGGTTTCTAGGTTACTCTGTGAATACCAGGATCTGTTTCGTACCAAGTTTTCATATTTGAAGGGAATAATTGGTGATTTGGGCATTATGATTATTAGTCTTAAGCTGGACATGAAGCCTATCAAGAAAATATTATATCTTCTTCATCGTAAATACAAGGAAAAGGTTTTCCAAGAGTTAGATAAGATGCTGGAAGCAGGCATCATAGAGCCCATTGAAGAATCTGACTATGTGAGCCGGATGGTTGTTCAGGACAAGAAGCAGAAGGTTGAGATAAGGATTTGTGTAGATCTGCAGAAGCTTAATGATGCGTGTGTCCATGACCCATCCATGTTTTTAGATATGAAGTGTTGGACAATGTTGGATCACGCTTGAGGATAGGAACAAAATAACCTTGCGATAGAATGGGGTTGTTTTCAATACACTATAATGCTATTTGGACTCAAGAATGCACCTGCGATATTGTCTCACATAGTCATCGCAGTGTTCAATGAGTTCATTCATAAGTTCTTGGAAGTGTACTTTGATGACTGTGTTATGCTCCTATACTAATAGGTGTCATATTTCATGATTGACTTGATGAGCTCTGTAATATGTTCATACCTTTCCTTTTTGCAAAGGTTTTCCATATTTTCAAAAAAGAAAAAAATTAAAAAATGTAAAGAGGGTATACCCTAAAAGAAAAATCAAAGGGTAAAAAGAATAAAGCTGGTCAAAAAAGTGAAAGAAATGAACCCCAAACTAAAAAGACGAGGAAAGTGTGCAAGTCTAAATGCCACTACTATTTCATTTTCTGTAATAAGCAATTGTGTGTAGCTTGTTAACTTTTTCCACAATTGATGAAGAGTCAAACAGCTCAAACTTGGCAGATAAGTAGACAGGTAGAGTAAATAAAAAGGAGCTCAACAGTTTAATCTTAGCCCTTGGATGTAATAAGTGTAGACTTAGGTAGGCTTGCCATGTAAAAGAAAAGGATGATTTGATAAGGGTTTGCCAGTCTAAGTGCACCCAAATAAAGAAGAAAAAATGTTAGGCTAAGTAGGTAGGGTAGGTAGATGGTGTTGCAGAGTGATAATTGTGATGAAATGTTTCTGAATGTGTTGATTTTTACTTTTATCACAAAGTGCAAGTCAAATATTTTACTTGATGTAGTTCAAGCAAGGCAAGGTTAAATAACTAACTTCCATTTACATATTCCCTAGAGATTTCACTAATTTCCGCTAAGTATTAAGGTCTTTGAAAATCAAATGGGCTCAGAGCATTTCTCTGACTCTTGGAGGGACCGGACTATCAAGTATGACTATGCCACTTTCATTGCCAATAAAATCCATGATCAATTCATGAGTTTGGATAGGGAAGGAGTTTTCAAATACACATCTTTTATATACCATTTTTTGTTATATCATCAGCGAAATAGCTTTCCTTTCCCTATCACGAAATTGGACTCAAAAGGAAATCGAAGGTTTGTGATCTTTTGGGCCTCAATATTTCATAAAATTCTAGAGTCTCCTTATACCTATAATGAATTCATTGATTGGTTTGTACATCCAGCATCTAATCTGTTGATGGGAGTTCCCCCTCCTAGACTCACTGGTGAGATGAAGAAGATTCTCCAACTTTCCACGCAGTACAAGATAGGTGACTGGTACCTGTAGAAAAATTACATAGAAATCAGAATGTACGGGTGTGAACTTTTCCCTTTCAAGGTGCCTAAATATGTGCCCATGAGATTGTTTTCCCTAGAATATTTTAGACAAATCATAAATGCAGACTTAGTCCATTTTTATGCTGCCAAGAAGAAGGCTCAGTTAAGAATAAAGAACCACAGTTATGCTCTTGTAAACTACGACAGTCTTGTCAAAGTTTTAGCAGGATTGGAAGGAATATCCTTCTAAATTATGTCCATCAGCTCATTCCCTACTCGGATTTGAGGTGTTTCCACCCTCCTTCTCTTCCTCTCCCTTATTACTATAGCCTTATGCAGTGGGTTGTAGAACACATCTAAACAAGGAAGTTCAGTTACCTTTAGGATAATTTCTAATGTGGGCAATGCAAGAATGATTTTGTGTATGTTGTGAACTTTCCCCTTTCTCAACCATCGACTTAGATTCTATAGTTTTCTAAGTTTGTAGAGGAGTTTGATATTTTGTGATTTCTTTGGCATCTATTGTCTTAGGAGTATATTGTAGCCTTTTATTAAATTTATCCCATTATTGCTCCAAATTGTTGCTTTTGACTTCGGGACCAATATCATTAGTTAGGTCACTTATGACGTGTTTCTCGACAGACCTTCTGCTCGCTTCCACTGTATTCTCTGTGTCCTACACTTTCCCTGTATTCTATGCTTTCCTTGTATCCACTTGAGACTCTATGCGAGAATTTGGTCCCTCATTGTTGATAGTTACATTGGAAGTAGGTTTGTCCTCATCCCTTAACAAATGCAATGGATTGTTTCGAGCCTTTGACTTCTGAGTTCCTGAAACTTCTTAAAATTATCATGACTCAAATTATCCTTTGCCCATTCCAATGCTTGTTTGAATGATTAAGCTAATTGTCAAAGATCCTAATAATCATTAGCCTCATTGTTAAAGGGATTAATCTTTACTGCAATAATATTATGTGCTATTTTGTTTGGATCAAATTGCCTCAGTATGGAGCATGAGGCTTTCTAGGCTTAGTGATTCCTTGGTTGCATGGTTGAAATTTTCTAATGAAAAAGAACAAAATTGAATGGGAAAGGATGGCCATAATGACTTTTTGTTATCTTTTATGGTCTTGGTTAGGTCTTTTCCCACAGTCTAGTGAGCCATTTCTCTTACTAGTGTCTTGTCAGAGACATACAAAGGGAGCACATGCGGGTTCCCTGTAATACCAAAATCTCCTATATATGTAAACCATTCTTCAGCAAAATACTTGCCTACTACGAGAAGGTTTGTAGTAGCTTTTTTAGAAACCATGGGGAATTTCTTATTAAAAATAAATTGATGTAATGGTAAAATGAGACCATGACATATTTTATAAAAATGGGGTATATAATGGGATTCCCAAATCTATTTGTGGTTGAGATGGATGGGGTAGGGATCTTGCAAAGTCCATTTCCAACCCCTGATTGGAAATTTAGTATAGAAATAGATGACATCCATGATATAGGCACTGAAATAAAATGGAGGAAGGTTTCCTATGGAGGTGGATCTTTTTTGACAGTACCGAGAAATAGCAGTAGCTGGGTTATCAAATAGGATAGTGTGCCAATTCATTATGTGGGAATTGACAGAAGCATTAATTAAAGGAATCCATTCTATGGAAAAATTGGTATTATTAGGTAAGCCATATAACCTACATAACATAGAAGTTGCATAGTTATAGGGGTTTTCCAAAGAATCTACGAGATACATGCTCATTTTATCATATTTGAACTTTTTCTCTAGGACCCTGCAACCGTGGATCATCTCGAAAGGTTCTTCAATTTTCTTCAGTTCTTCAGCTTCGAAGGACCCCATTAGCTCCATCTTCGAGTTCATGAATTGCATGTCTTCAATACTGAGATTTTTGACCACCCATCTAATCATATGAGTGATGGGAGTATTTTCGCTCTTGCTCTTGTTTTGTGAAGGAAGGAGTAAGTAACATCTTTGACTTGGACCCCCAACGGTTTTATTGATTCATTTTTTGCCTCTATGACAATAATTTTAGGACGCTTATCTTCGATTCTGTTGTATATGACTTCCCATGCCATCACTCCTAATCAGCGAATATAGGTTACATCTCTGATATAACAGACTTTGTAATTCTCTACTTCTTCTGCTTTTGCATTACCTTTCGCAATGACATTTCTCTTGAGGCTTGCTTGAAGTGAAAGATATATATTAGCACACAAAATGGACGGAAATTAAGGAAGAGAGTTCTTTGAAATGACTTTGAATCATGGGAAGACTTTACATGAGATTTCAGTGTTAACTAGCCATATGTTGAAAACATCAATTCCTCTCCTTGAGGAATTAATTACTCTATCAAACCACTCATTATTACATTAAAACTCAGTAACTTCTCCACGCTTCACACTTTATTTTCGCATCACAGCTTTCAAACATTACCATATAACGTTATTCGAAGTTAATGAGAAATGTGATTACGAGAATCGCAATATGACATTTCACAAATTCTTAAGGGTTGACACAATGGCATGCTCCATCAATTTGTGATTTTCGAAGTGCGATCATGTGTTATTAAAGTGTGGCGATCTGGAAATCACAGCGGGGACCTCATCACATATCGCATTTCGGGATTTCGATAGAATGTTAACAATTGTTACATGGAAAACTTTGAGATGCAATTTGCGATAAGAGCTTCAAGCATGGGTTCCTTTTTTAAGGTTTTTAAGTCAAATTTGCAGAGTTAGCATTTATTTTCAAAGGCTAAAAATTTAAAAGGGTCCCCTATTTATATGTCAAATATTAATTACTATTACTCGTATAAATGGGGGGGGGTTGTTACATAGTACCACCCTAGAGATATTTTGAATAGATGTTTATTGGGTGTACTTTTAAGGCACTTCTTGATGTTAAGGTCATTAGTTAAAAACCCATGTGTAGTCCCACCTACCTAGGAAAAAAACTCTCCCATGCGAAAGGTTTGTGATTTATATCAATCGTTGATCCAACACCTAGGATTATGATGGGGTATTTTGGAGTTTTGTTCAAGAGAATATATTTCAACAATCTGAATAAATTCTATTAAAACAAGTGAAGGGAGGTGATAGGGCATACATCATAAAAATTTATTCAATACCATCTTTTTGTGTGGACTCTTTCTTCTCTCTCTATGTTGATCAACTACACTATGATTTCACCATGGTTTACTATGTTTGATGTTAAGACTGTAAAAGAAGGTAGTTTATTTTCTAAGAGTATAAATGGATAAGGTTTTCACCATTGGACATAAAGTTTCTTTCTCTATTCAATGTTTTTTGCATTGTGCCATTTCTTTTAATTCAACTATGAGATTACTAATGACATTGTACATGTGGTCCTTTTCTCATTGTAATACTTGTCACATGTAAGGTCACACGATATTTTTATGTTAAGAAGAAGGGTGTATCTCTAAGCTATAGCACAAGTAATCTTCAAACAAGTATCATAAGGATTTTTACTTCTAATGATGGTCAACACTTAATGAAGCCAAGGTTTCAATGAACTTTTCAATTTTACATGCATGCTTTTGAATGAGAAGAATTTGAAATGATACTCATTAATGGGTGTGCCATATCAGGTTCTAATAATAGCTTTGGCTTGGGGACAAAATTCCCTTGTGGGATTTTTGAGAGAACCATAATCTTTGGCTTCTTGCAATGATGGGGACAGTCTTGTAATTTCAATTCATGCAAGTAGGCTTCAATTTTTTACTCAAACTCAAATCATGCATATGCCAAAACCATCAGTTATTGGTTTTACCAAGAATTCAAGCCACGATATCAAGATATTCTTGCTCTATTACGTGTTTATGCATAAACTAACAATGGAAGAAACATAACTATTTTAAAAGCTAGGATTACTTTTGATTTGGCAATTGAATGGAACTTATTTTTATAATAATTAGATAGCTAACCTAATTTGTATAATGAATACTATATTAAGGGAATTCAAAATGCAAATGTAATCAATTATGGAGCTTCTTGGTTGGGTTGATAGTTTCTCCACATGGACAAGACAACATTAATATTAATATTGTTTGTGAACAGAAATAGGATAAAAAATCATATATTTTATTTATTGATAAATCTAAATACAATCCAAAATATTAAGATCTAACATTATGAAAAAAATATTTTATGCATAACTCAATATGGTCAACCTATTCCCATTGTTATACAAATCTTAAAACTAGAATTAAATGTTGACAATAAGAGAGAATGTGCTCAACTTTTAAATTAACATATTTAACTAAGAAAACAATATCAATTACTAGGGATGAAAATCTATTATTATTAGTTATATAGTCATGTCACTTTACTCATTTTGGATCTACACCTCCTCAAGGTAGAAGGACAAAATTTCTTTTTGATTTTATAATAAGTAAATAACTTTCTAGCCATAATAAATCATCCTATAACATTGAGAACCATCATTCATTTTTGAAAGTAGTTAATAACTAATATTATAATTTCTCAATACGCCTATGAATACAATATTTTATATTATATACAATATAAAATCACATAACAACACCACAAGAATAAATGGCATACCCTTTGTCATATTTTTCCTCTTCACGATCTACTTCTATATCATTAAAGTTTTTAAATCTTCCTTGTGTATTGACTCCTCTACACTATAAATATATTTAATATGTTTTTCATGGATTTCAAGTAAAGCTTTCTAGATGGCTTCCATTAATACCCATATTATGCAAATGGTGGATTTATTTTCACACACCTAAATGATATTCCCTTGATTGTTATGCGCTTGACTTTCTTCATAGATTGAGGGGTTTCTTCCATGGATACACGTACATATTAATATTTAGGATCAAGAGTTCAAAATATTATTACATCCTATCGTATATTCATTAAAGCCTTAGGTTTCAAGGGTTCCTCCACATCCTTGTTATCCTCATTAAATGAATATTCAAAATGATCATAAATGATATAATGTCAAATGATGCATCCCTTCGGCTGGGTATAATGTGAAATGATGATCACTATGGACATGTTATATTATACCGAACAAATTTCTGAGGTGTTTAGTTTGTGGGGAAGATTCCTTGTGTCGGTGACGGTCAATATGTGCGCAGAAACTATGCAGAAATTTGTTTTTGGCAGGATGCACACGTGTCGTTCATGTTATCGACCTCTGGAAATGTGAAAGAAGGTCTGGGTGAGCAAGAAAATTAAGTGAAAGTTGAACCATTGTGCACCCCACAACGCAAAGAGAAAGTTAATGCTCGGAAAAAAACAGGAAAGTGAAACCACACGGAAAGAGATTATACTGGGAAAGTTAAAACCCACGCAATGAGAGTATAGTGAAAGTTAATTGCCGGTTTTTTGAGATAAGTGTAATTGTAGGTTGATGCGGCCCAGATGGAGGAGAAGAATGCCAGTTTCAATTCATGATGGACCGGTCTTGTTGCTTTCTTTTGGTTTCTGCAGTTTTCTGAAGAAGCATATATGCGTACCCATCCACATCCACAGGGTGTTGCCCGCATATGTCTGTTTGAAAGGTATGGGTAGGGAAGGAACGTTGTTAGGGTATCTGCCTTTCACCCAACGGGTTGACCCCGCGTCGTGAAAGAAAGAGCTAGGGTTCCCTGTTCAGAGAGAGAAATCCCATCAGTCGTCTATCTACCTAAATTCTCGGTCAATGGGGTAAACTCCTGACTGGATCATTCGCTGCTGAGGCTAGTGGAACTGGATCTACTACTCAATTTGTTGATTTTTTAGTGGTAGTGTTATTGGTTATGGCTCTGGATCTATTGGTTTTTCGACTCCAAAAGATATCTCCATACTTCACGAAAGATACCTTATGTAAGTTAAACCAAATATGTAAGTTTGTCGATTGTTACCTTATGTAAGTTAAACCAAATATGTAAGTTTGTCGATTGTTTTATTGAGTTTTTTTTCATCATTCAATAATATTTTAAATCATTTTATAACTGGATTTCTCTTCCAAAATTAATAAACTTTTCATATTAAACAACCGTAGCTACAAATTCAAAATTAGTAAACTTTTCATATTAAACAACTGTAGTTAACTAGCTACAAATCCAAAATTAGTAAGCTTTTCATATTAAGCAACTGTAGCTAACTAGTTACTAGATATTTACTCATGTAAAATATTAATTTTTCTCCTCTTTCAAATTCAATTCTTACAGGTGAATGTAAATAGTTACTCATGTAAATAGTTGCTCTGAAACCGTTATTCAAAAAAGGAGGCCAATATATCCGTTGAGAGAAACCCTACACTACATATATGTATCGAAGGTCGCACAAATTTCCCATTTACTTCCTTGTCATGAACCTCTGCTCTCGTCGGATGTGTCTGTGTTTCTTTATTCTGCGTTTCTTTTGTGCATTGTATATTATTTAACAATCTTTACGGGCTAATGGATGAAAGCAGGAAAGAGGTTGTCGACCAAAGAGGTGGTTCACGTTGTTGCTGTTCAAAGCCTACAGGCTCGCTGAAGAAATGAAATCGAATCCCAATTCCAGGTATGTAGAGATGGCCCTGTATGATTAGTCTAAACCTGGCTAATTTAAGGCTATGCTTCCTCCTCAGTAATTTCTATTAGATTTAATGTTTCCTTCATTGTTTCAATCGGCCTGTGCACCCTTGTCTCTGGCTCTAGCTTCACCAATTTATCCCCTGCGAATTTGTCACTGGCTTTTTGAAAGACTCCTCATAGCTCTGTATTTGGGTTTAATCTCTGCTGTGTATTAGTTTAGTTTGTGGGGTTTAACCTCTTCTTTATTACTTTAACCCATGTTGTTTTCATATAACTTGTCGTGTTTTGTGTTCTTTGTTCGTTTAACCCGTGGTTTGGTTGCTGGTATAACTCACTGTGTATTTGTTTCGTTTAACCTGTGGTTTGGTTGTTGGTATAACTCACTGTGTATTTGTTTTGTTTAACCTGAGGATTTTTGCCATAACATGTTGTGTATTGTGCCGTGTGCATCAGCTGCCATGGATTTAAGGCTCTGTTTCTTCCTCAATAAATTTACTTTTGTGCCGTGTGCATCAGCCATGGATTTAAGGCTCTGTTTCCTCCACAATAATTTAATTTTACCTCCTCAATAGCTAATTAATTTTACCCTTGATGGCCTCTGTTTCCTCCTCAATAGCTAATTAATTATTTTACCCTTGATGGGCTCTGTTTCCTCCTCAATACCTAATTAATTTTACCCTTGATGGGCTCTGTTTCCTCCTCAATAATTAATTTTACCCTTGATGTGGCCATTTTTAACGCTCTGCTTCCTCCTCCTCAATAAGTTATATTAGATTTAATTTTTCCTCCTCCTCAATCGGTCTCCGGCTCTAGCTTCACCAATTTATCCCCTGCGAATTCAAGCTCAATGGCTTTTTGAATGGCTTCTTGGGTTTAATCTACAGAGCCATTGAATGGCTTCTTGGGTTTAATCTGCTGCTCTGTATTAGTTTAGTGTCAATCGGTCTCCGGCTCTAGCTTCACCAATTTATCCCCTGCGAATTCAAGCTCAATGGCTTTTTGAATGGCTTCTTGGGTTTAATCTGCTGCTCTGTATTAGTTTAGTGTCAATCGGTCTCCGGCTCTAGCTTCACTAATTTATCCCCTGCGAATTCAAGCTCAATGGCTTTTTGAATGGCTTCTTGGGTTTAATCTGCTGTTCTTTATTAGTTTAGTGTGTGGTTTTCCTGTATAACAGGTCTTCTTTATTTATTAGTTTAACCCATGGTTTTAGCGATAACCGTGTTTAATGGATTTAAGTTAAGGCACTCATTCCTCCTCAATAATTGCAACAACATGATGTGATTTCAATTAGACTTAATTTCTCCAATCCGCCCCCCTATGTACGCATGTCTCTGGCTCTACCTTAACCAGTTTATCCCCATCAATTCAATTCAAGCATCTCTCACTTTTTGCTTGACTTCTCACAGCCCTGTTTTTGGGTTTCACTGGCTGTGCATTGGTTTAGCGTGTGGTTCTTTGGTATAACGTGTCGTATATTATATTAGTTTAATCTGTGCTCTTTTACTTTGTGCTGTGGTCGTCTTCTTTTTCTTGTTTTTGATATTAGGTCGTTTTCTTCTTCCTTCTTTTTTTTAACAATTCTGACAATCTAGTTAACTAGGATCTACATTGAAGATCTCAATCCTGCTTTTCAAAATTCATTTGCGTGATGCTCTATCTGAAAGAATCCCAGTACTGATCTGTACCTTCGTGATCAGAGATGCCAATCTATTTGTTTCAGGGAGAACCCTTATGCCCTACCATTTCTGACAATGTGTAATCACTTTCAAGTTCATTAGTGTTGCAGAGAAACCCAAATAGTCCCTTTGGCACTTTAAGATTCAGTGCGAAAGTCCTATTTTGTGTTTTTCTTTAGGCAATTATCTGTTTTCATGTCTTTTTAGGGAATTCCTAATGATCATTTTAGCTGTTTCGAGGATCGTACTGAATTAATTTTTGTTTTCCTTTTTCCTGTGCAGCTCTGGCAGCCGAAGAAGAAGCAAAAAGGTATGGATGGAGTCATCCCCTTTCGTTTTATCACAGATATATTTTTCTATCTGCCTTTGTTTTCTGGTCTCCGAGAGGTTCTGTAGCAAAGTCTTTGGATTTTGGGCGCAATAAATTGCACTTAAAAGGAATTGTATTTCTTCTTTGGATGCTTGTGCTCAATAAATTGTGTTTAGAAGGACCTGCACTTTTTTATATTCTTTAGACTGGTTTTCACATGTTTTGTACGAATTTAGACCATTAAAACTTGTTATAACTTGGTTTAGCGTGTGGTTCTTTGGTATAACGTGTCGTATATTATATTAGTTTAATCTGTGCTCTTTTACTTTGTGCTGTGGTCGTCTTCTTTTTCTTGTTTTTGATATTAGGTCGTTTTCTTCTTCCTTCTTTTTTTTGGTATTTTTGAGCTGAGCTTTTAAGTGAATGAATGAAATATTGAGCAATTGTGTTGTGTGATCAGGGTGGGTTATCATTTGGTTTCCAAGCCTTTTTCTCCAGGCTGCCTTACACCTCAATCCAATCCATGAACTATTATTGTCTAATACTATGGAATCATCGATTCATTCCAGGATGAGCTTAGGTGTAATCATCTATTTAGTAGAACTAAATGGCCACCTATATATACATATATATATATATATAACCTGTTGTGTGTATTAATTTCATTCTTTCATGTGCTTTTTTTTCCTAATATTTATATGTTGTATGCCAGATTTACTTACAGAGATGGCTTTTCATTAGGGTTTTACTCAAAGTAATATTTATATGTTGTATTGCAGATTTATTCACAGCAATGGTTGTGTTCTCATTATGGTTCTGATCAATGGAAATGGAAATGGAAATATTGATGTAATTATTTTCTTTTCTCAATATTGTGAGAAAATTATGTACATACACTTATTAATAAAGTGATTTTTTCAATGGAAGGAGTTAAAACTCCTTCCAAATGCTCTAGGAGGATGGGGCCCCATTCTTCTTAGAGTAGTGTAGAGTTTTTTGTGGGTTGATTATTTTTCCTTAAACTCATACATATCACAATACATTTTTTTTTACACACATTTACTTTATAGCATTTATATTTAAAACATGCAATTTTACACTTCAATTATATCAATTTTATATTTTAAAATTCTTAAAATAATTTGGTCATATAGAAATTATACAATTTTACACAAATGCATGAAAAAACAATAAATATCTCTCTACTACACAAACCGTCCATATTATGTCATTTTTATACTATTTTTGCATTTTGATTGATTTTTTGAAAGTTTTTTGCCATTTGTGTATTATTTCATATTATTTTTGTTTTTGATTGATTTTTTGAAAATCTCTGTTTTTTTTGTATTACTTTATATATCTATTTAGTTAAATAAGATGATATCTATTTAGTTAAATAAGTGGTTTCTCTCTACTTCGGAGTAGTTTTCATTTCAGCCATTGCAATGTTAATATTATTAATTTTAATTTTTTATTAATATTATTAGTTTAATTAATTTTTAAAATAATATTAAAATTTACATATTTAATATGTTATTAAACTCTATATTATAGTATATTAGTGTTGTAATATGATGTATTTGTTTAATTTAAGAAATATAAAAAATGTTTAAAATGTTTAATTTTATCTAATATAAAATTACACTACTTTTATATTTAAATCTGCATTGTAAAATTAAATTCTAAAGTAAATGTAAATGTCAATTACAACATCTATATACATAAATTTCTATAAACTTATATAGGATTTAATTAAAATATGAAAATGTATAATGAAAAAATGATTGAATTATATAATATAAAATAACAATGCTTTTATAGATAAATGTATATTGTAAAATAAAATTGTAAGTAGATATTTTTTAACATTGATTTTGAATACACTTTTTATTAATTTTTAAAATAATATTAAAATTTACATATTTAATATGTTATTAAACTCTATATTATAGTATATTAGTGTTGTAATATGATATATTTGTTTAATTTAAGAAATATAAAAAATGTTTAATTTTATCTAATATAAAATTACACTACTTTTATATTTAAATCTGCATTGTAAAACTAAATTCTAAAGTAAATGTAAATGTCAATTACAACATCTATATACATAAATTTCTATAAACTTATATAGGATCTAATTAAAATATGAAAATG
>APFE030406208.1:0-32110 GCA_000404065.3 Pinus taeda
CGTGTCGTAGATGTGGGATTCATTAAGGCCCTCCTACGACGGGTCACTTCTTGTTGACATCAACTCATTATCCAAGAATTCGACCTAGGAACAACCCTTTCAATACTTTGAAGCTTGCATGCCTCAATGGCAAGTTTCTCACTTCCAGCGACAGGTTTACATTAATGGCCTTCGACCAAAAGATTTTTCATGGTGTTCGACATCGAATCATGTATTCACACCATGTGAATTGTACTGTCATACCTTGAGGGTCATCATCATTATCGGTGATTCCTCTCGCGCCTGTTAACATCTTACATCATTGGCTGGTAATCAGGCGATGTATTTCCATGTTCGACTCCAGAACATCTTTTCACATGGATCGACTTATACTTTGGGCGAAGATTGAATGAGTTTTGAAGACCCCGGATCTAGTTTCATCCGTCCAGGCTGCGATATATTCAGAAAAATAAAGACATCAAATGTACATCATTGCTACACAGATAATCATCCAAGCCAAAGGATGATGGCTCTACCAGAATCATCAGTCTGCCATACAGACGGTTGTCTGTCTTATGTACATGAAAATGAATTTATAAAAGATGAGCATGGGAATGCCCACCTCAACTAGATCATGAAAATATTATGAAGATAATGTATTGTATTGTATCTTATTACACGTCACCTTCCAGTGCGGAAAAACTTCGGATCCTCATGATAAAGCATTTCACCCAACATCAAAAGATTTACGACCTCATGCTTTAGGGGGAAACTGTTATAGACATATTTGGGCACTGCAATCCCAATCACATATGTATATAAACCAAGGGCTTCTAAGTCCCTAAAAGTGTTGTTTCATACCCTAAAGGAGCAAGGTAGCTGATTACATCATCTCCCAGAAGTTCTCCATGAAAAACTGCTCAGAACTGGTCAAAACTGGACCATCTCACCTGCTCCATGGTCAAAGTGCGATGCATCCCACCTAATGCACATGGGGGGTGTGATGCACACTGAAAAGCCCTTCTATGGGGTGTGATGGGCGAGAGTAAACAAATGGCAGAGACAGTTTGCAAGGTGGATGATCATGGAATCTTCCAGAAACTTCTCCTGTGACACTTGCCTCTCTGAATTCACCCAGGGATGAGTAAGAGATCATGAAATCTCCAAGTGGAATTGAGAACTATCAGAGAGAGGACACTAATCAAAATCCTAGAAGCTGACTCACCCACCTGCAAACATCTATATATGCATCCCTCATCCTAGAGATCTAGAGGCTGGAATTTTGCATCTTGTAAGGAAGTGCTGTTGGTTTCTTTGTGGAACATCATAGTGTTGGGTGATCTAGCTTTTCATGAGGTGAAGAAGGGCTTTCATGCTGGGAGGATGGCGCTGGGTCAGATCAATGGGTTGTAATCCTCTCTTCTACTCTTTATATCAATAAAGCTATTTGAGTTTTCCTCCATATTCTTGTATGTCTGAGTTGATATATGCATTTGTATGGTCAATATATATCTGATCCTATATTGTTTATGACTGTAGATCTCTATGCTTTGATGGTATTATGTTGCTTTGACTCTACAGGTGTTCTTTGAAGCGGGGGAAGCGAGGAAGGAGTGGCAAAGATCTGTCAAAGGGGAGAAGAAACAAGCAGGAGCCAAGCGAAAGACTAAGGTTGGTACTCTCTGCTTCTCTCTCATCTACTTCTCATAAAGGAAAACACAAGTGACATTAGTTTGTTTGTTTCTAAGATAGCTACCCGTCTGAGTGGGACTAGCAGCTCTGAATGGACACTAGTTTTCCCGATAACAACACCCAACAAAATCAAAGATATGGATGTTGATCCAGAACTATGAGTAGCTTGCTCCGTTTGTTAGCAACATACATGCTTCATATGCACAGTTGTATAAGAGTTTGGATGTCATGGTAAGAACGCACATGATCTTGTCAATCCGTTTCCTCATTGAAGCTAAGCACAAGAATCAAATTTCGCTAGAGATCAACAGGTACATGGAGTAGCTAAGGCGAGATGCACCCAACAAGGACTTGGAGTTGAGCGCGCAAAACATGCAGAAGTACATTGGTGGTCTTGTCATGGTCAATACCATGCTGCCCATGTTTCAAGATGAGTTGGAAAAAGGTTCCAAGACCATATAACCAGAAGCTATGGAGGCAAGAGTCTGCTATCATAAAGACACCATCAAGTAGTTTGGGGATACCATATCACATTACGAAGCTTGGTATCAATATGTCACCTAGAAGCATTAAGTGGAGGTTGTTGAGTTGGTATTTCCCCACACTTATGAGTCATAGTGTTTTGTCTTGTTAGGATATCTCTATCCTATTTTGTCTCACATGGGTACATGTGGAAAATGTATATTATTTGTAAATATGTTGTGAGTGAAATTCCAAGTGTCATTAGTGGAATGTGAACAGTCACTATGTAATGAAATGAATTATTTGTAAAGAAGTTGAAGAGTCATGAGGGTAGTTAAATAGTCACAAAGGGGAATGTCAAGGGTCACCCCACCCTTTGTTATAAATAGAACCTCATAAATCATAGAACAAAGCCCAGCTTTTGGCTAAGCTTAGGCTTAGAAAAGGCTTGGGATTATTGTGACAAACCTTGGCTTCTCCAAAACATAGAGAGAGAGTATACTTCTTTGGAGGAGTAGATGTTCTTGACTATAATGTTCGACTATTAGGTCTAGTGGTTGTCAATGGTGTATGTATGGATGAAACTTTCACTTATAATAATAATAACTGAGCCAACACACTTTCATGCATATGTTGTTATTGTAGTTGGACTATTTTGGTTGCTTTAACAATGCATATTGTTTAACTTACACATTTTCTTATGAACTACTTTGTATGAAATTGTATGAAGCTTGTTGAATGCTTTTTCTGGATTAACACATCACTTTGGTTAGTGGATTATTCCGCATTCCAGCTTGTGATTTCATTTCGCTCATGTGTTACTTTGAAGCTACGTACTATTATAGGATTCTAAGGGGCACACTTCCTTTTCCTCTCCATGTGTCAGAAGTCCCATGCATCTCACTTGACTCAATGCAAGGTCACACACTTGCTTCCGACCAAATTCATCATACTTATCTTTGTGCGCTACCATGGTTAAGGCACTACATTACCACCCACTGCTGGGACTCCTATTCCAAACGGTCTAAGGTCTAGTTGGGACTTCTTACTGGGGAGATCCTTTGAATGTTGGAGGATCTAGAACCGTCAACAAAATGGTATGTGAATCTTCCAAGGGAAGATAAAAAAAACAACAAGATTTGGACTAGTGGATTGGTGAATGATGCATGTTTTCAAGAAGTCTTTAATTTTAGAAAAAAATCTTATTTGTGCACAAACAATTTTGATTCAAGAACAAGAACAATTGTGCTAGAAACGAAGGATATTCCTCTGAATCTAAGGAATTTAGATGGATATTCAAGCTATCATAATTGAATAAGTGCTTAAAATTGTCGGAAGTAGATAGTTTCCTGAAGTCACAAGTAGGTAGGGCTAACATTATTTGAGAATTAATTTCTCCAACCTTGCAGGTTCATTCTAATATTCCCATCCTAGATGTTTATTTGTTTACACAACCATTTAGGAGCTTATGTTGGCTCTATGTCTGCAGGATGGGTGAAGAAACTACAACGAATATCCCAAAATGCATTCTTTATCTACTTTATCACTCATATAAAAAGGATTGTATATTCGTTGGGCTGATGTCATTTCCAATGAATTAGCTTTTCAGTTAATCAATCTGTCGAGAAGAAATAGGTTCTTCATGATGGTTTATCTAATACGAATCCTTGTCTCTAGCCATGTCTTTGACGACTTGCCTTATAATCATAAATTTAATCCTTGTTATGCAACAAGATCACAAAATAGAATAAAATATAGATCAACGACTTGAAAATTAGCCTCTTCGAGGGGGAAACCTCCTTTACATCACACAAACGAACAATTCTTGGATCATACAAATGACAATACCTCCTTGGTATATATAGGATGATACAAATGATAATACCTGTTTGGGTTTCCATGTAGCTTTTTAATTGTTTCCATAAATGCACTAGCAACTGCAATACCTTTAAAAGGATGAGATAGTGCACAAAAGTGTGCATACTTGTTAAGTGTATCAACTACCACTATAATGACACTCTTTCCTTTAGACTTGGGTAAACTGGTGTTAAAATCCATTTAGTCCTCCTCTCAATGATGACTTGGAATGGATAAAGGTTGTAACAAACCTAGGGTCTTAAATGTCTCAACTTTATTTTGTTGGAAAACCAAACATTTTGCCACAAACTTCTGAATATCAAATTTAAGGCCATCCCAAAAAAAATTCCTTCTTGACCCTGTGCTAAGTTTTTAAAAATATTGAGTGTCCTCCTAAGTGGGAGGTATGCAATACCAAAACAATATTTTGTTTGAGTTGGGAATTTATACAAAGATATAAGTGATTTTTTTACCATAATGAATCATTTTTCCAGATAAATGTATCAGATATATTGGGATCTTGCTGCAACTTTTGAATGAGTTTCCACACCTCTTCATCATTCTTCCATTCATCCTTTGCTTCAATTATCCAATCAGGTTGGATAATAGAAATTGTTGCAATGCTTCTACATCCTCATCCTTTCTTGAGAGTGTATCTGCAACAACATTTTGCTTCCATTTTTTGTAGATGATTTCAAATTCATAACCCAACTTCTTTGTGACCCATTTTTGCCACTCTTCTAAAGATAATTTTTGTTCCAAAAAGTATTTACAACTATCATGATTTGTTTTTACCTTGAAGTGTCTTCCTATTAGGTAAGGTCGCCATGGCTTTAGTACATGTAGTATTGCCAACATTTCCTTCTCATAAATAGGTTTGTGTAAATACTTTCCCTTGATTGGATGACTTTAAAAAAAATGGGTCTTCCTTCTTGCATTTAAAAAACACCAATTCCATTTCCTGAGGCATCACATTCCACAATTAAGGTTTTTGTGAAGTCATGTGTAGCTAAGATGGGGGTTAGGCACATTTCCTCTTTAATATGTTCAAAGGCCTTAGTTGTTTCTGGAGTCCAAGAAAATTCATCTTTCTTCAGTAATGTTGTTAGGGGCGCTGCTATTCTCCTATAATTCTTAACAAAATTGCGAGAATACCTTGTCAACCCAAAAAATCGTAGAAGATGCTTTAGGGTTGTTGGGATTTTCCATTCCTTAATGGCTTTAATTTTGTTAGGATCTACATTAAAACCCTCATGGGATAAAATATGACCCAAATATTCCACTTCCTATACTCCAAAGAAACATTTGGAGGTTTTTGCATATAATTGTTTCTCTTCCAATAGTTTGAACACCATGTCAACAAATTGAACATGATCCTTCCAATACTTGTTGCGTATTAGTATATCCTCAAAAAATACTAACACAAATTTTCTAAGGAAGGTTTTGAAAATGGAACTCATCAAACATTTAATTGTGGAAGGTGTAATATTAAGGCCAAAGGGCATGACGAGAAATTCATAATGACCTTCATGAGTTATGAATTTTGTTTTTGGAATATGTTCAGTCTTCATTCTAATTTGATGATATCCTAAATGAAGATCCATCTTGGTGAGGTAAATTGCTCCATGTAATTCATCCAATTATTCATCAATGACATGAAAGGGAAATTTATCTTTAGTAGTGATCTCGTTGAGCTCCCTATAATATACACACCTATGCCATGATCCATCCTTCTTGTGCACTAATACTACTAGAGTAGAGAAATAACTTTGAATAGGTTGAATTATACTAGCCTCTAACATTTCTACAACCATACATTCAATTTCACTCTTTTGGGTATAAGGATATCTGTAAGGCCTGATGTTTGGAGGAACACTTCCAGGAGTCAAGTGAATATCATGATCATAATCACGAATAGGTGGAAGGCCTTTGGGAGTCTCAAATACCTTGGAATGATTATCCAAGACTTTTTAGAGATCTGAAGAAATAGATGATTTTGATTTTTGTACCTCTAGTGAGCATAATTTTACAGTTACACTCCGTTGTTCTTTATTCAAAAGTTTTTTCATGCCATTATAGCTGATTATCTTCCTTGGTTTCCCTACAATTCCCATTAATTCAATTTTCTTTCCTTCCCAATTTTTTTTCAAAAAGTGTCCTTGAAAATTAAAAGTTATTATCCCCAAAGATTATAACCATTAGAATCCTAGTACATCTTTAGCACCACCCATTGGAATGGAAAGCATTAGACTATTCAATACATATTCCTCCATGGTTAGATTGATATTATGGGACTTTCCAGAGAAATTTATAGTTCCTCCATTTGCAACCATCACTTGAAACTTTGGTGCTAGATAAAGAAAGCAATTCAATTCCTTGGCTATCTTACAATGAATAAAATTATGGGTACTACCCGAATAAATTAGCACTATTACCTTTTTCTTCTTGATATATCCTTCTTTCTTGAGAGTTTAAGGAGTGGTAATTCCTGCCAATGCATTACAAAATATGGCCGGATTCATTTCTTCTTTCTCTAGGGCTTGTTCGTAGTGTATATCCTCTTCTTTTTATGTTTCTTGTTCCATTTATTCCTCCTCTTCACAATCTGTGTAAAATAATTTCTTCTCAACATAATTATGACCTTTAGTGTATTTTCTATCACAACTGTAACAAAGTCCTTTTTCTCATTTTTCCTCCAAATGTTGTGGTGTCAGCCTTGTAGGTTATGGAAGGCTAGAAGCATAAACACTTCCATCTTTGTATTTGTGAGTGGTAGACTTCCTTGTTGCCGTAATTTTTTTTTCAACTTTTCTTTCCACCTTGAATGCCTTCTCCAATGAATCAACTTCCCAAAGGTGAACCTCATGTTGGATGTTATCCTTCAAATTTCCTATGAAAACATCAATCTTATGCTCCTTTGGAATATTAGTTACCCGGATATTCTATTATTGGAAGTCCTTAATGTGTTTTTTCCATTGAACCTTTTGTTTGAGATTTATCAATTGGCCAAAGAAGGTGTTTCTCCTTGTATCCTCATAATGGGTTATCATTTCATACATAAAAATTAACCAAGTGACAAGTGGTTTACGAGAACAAATCCATCGATACCATACAAACTGATTGGGTTCTAAATATAAACATGCAATGTGTACCTTTTGTGTGTTGCACATCATGTAGATCAAAATATTGCTCCATCTGTAGTGTTCATGTTACCAGATGCTTACCATTAAAATTCCTCATATCGATCTTTGGAATCTTGTTGGTCTTCAATTAAAGCTTAGAGTCTCTAGAGTCACGATTAACATTTCTTTTGTTCTCATCATGAGTTTCATGGAATACCTTTTCACCATTAGGAAGCATTTCTTGAAACAACTTTGTCAAACCTTCCAAGTCTGATTTTAAACCATTCTTGAAACCATCCATCTTAGCTTCCATGTTTGTTTTTAATCCATCCTTCAAATATTCCATGTTTGATTTTAAACAATTCTTCAAGCCATCCATCTTAGCTTCCATTTCATTTTTGGCTACTCTTTGCGAGAGCGAAATTTGTTGCACTTAGTTGGATAATTTTGATATATCATGTTGCATTTCTTCCTCTTCTTCATATGTCATAATAAAGATTTTTGGTTGCTTACTGTGAGTATCCATTTTTTTGTTTCTAGGCATATTGGAACCAAATAATGATATATATGCTTTACTATGCCCTTTGAATTACTTCAAACTATTTTTTCAAACAAAACTTATGCAAATTTTAAAAAATACACACCTTTTTCTTCTTACTTTTTGGAGCTTGATATTGAAATTGTTGTGTCTATGAAACTTTGGCCTCCTAAGATCTAAAATTCGGTCTTGTGGTAGAAATATGAATCTTCTTTCCAACTACACATGTTAGACCAAGATTTGATTATTCAATATAAAGTTATGCCAGATCTCCCACGATGACCTAATTATGCACTGGTTCAGTAGAGCGAACTTGTGTGAGATGCCACATGTCACTATTTCAACCTTAGGCCATGAAATGGATACAAGAGAAATTAAAGTCCATCAAATTTCAGTCATTTTTTACTAAATTCAAATATGATTTTTTAAAATAAAGTTATGATGATTTTACATAGGTCATTTGTTTGTGATTGAATTTTGGAGCATGCAAAAACCCTAACTTATTTGGACCATATACCGAAAAATATAGTGAACCAGGATTTGAAATTTCTACAAGAAGTTCATCATGATGTCTGCTCCACGTGGTCGAAAGTTTAGATTCCAAAGCTTCGTAGAAAAAGGTTATAGCGAAAATTTCAAGATGACCTGTTTGAAGCATTGAAACCCTAGAATCCAAAGCTCTTATACCAAATGTAATGCAATTAGATCACAAAAAAGAAGAAAATATAGATCAAAGACTTGAAAATTAGCCTATTTGAGGGGGTAACCTCCTTTACATTACATAAATGAACAATTATTGGATGATACAAATGACAAGACCTCCTTGATATATATAGGAGTGTAAGGGGTCACAATATAATCAGAGCCTACATAACAATAATAATGTAAGGGAACAACAATAAAAATAATGGGCTTCTATGGGGAACATAAATAACAATATGGGGGCTACATGGGCACAACAATAACAATAGGGGGATACACTAACAATAGTAATATGGGGTCTACACCAATAATAACAATATGGGTGCTACACTAGTATTATAGGGACCTAACAATCCCAACCAAGAAGTAATGCAGTTATGGTATCCCATACTGTGGAAGCACAAATCTTCTTTGTTTTTTTCTAATCCAGGTTGTCCTTGTAAAGCAAGTCAATTACATGATAAATGGATAAGAGCCTCATTGAATATCTACACGAGCCCAAGTTTTCCTATGGGCAAAGGGGTGCATAAAGAAAAAGAAAGTAATACGATAATTTGAAGTTATGGATTTGAAGGTAAGCCATTGTTGTTGCCAAAATTTGTTATAGATAGGTATTTCGTTGTTGAAGTCTGTAGTTACTACCATGATTGGCTGGTTATATCTGAACACAAAAAGAGAAAAAAATTGTTTCCTTGTTTTTTACTATTGGAGAAGTCACTATGAAGAATACCACTCACATTATGGAGCTTGAAGAGTCTTTATATTCTTTTAAGTTAAGTGAAGTTGAAGCCTTTGATCCATAAGGCCTATTTAGTGCACACCTAGATATTTTTAGGTACAAGAACTTGTTTCCAAGAGTTAGAGAGCAAAGCGATGAGAGTCACAGTGCACCACCAAAAAAGTAAATATATGCTAATAGATACTGAAGAAATTATTGAAGAATCCAATGTTTACACGAGAGGAAAATACAAGAAAAGAGACACAAATCCTATGCAACAATTTCAATCTTGCACACCCAACATTGTTCTGAGTTCATCTTCCAGCCAATGGAAGAGAAAAGTTACTGCAATTGGAAAAATGGTTCACAATGGGATATTAGGTGGCGAAGATGTTGAAGAAGCTCCTTGGAGATTCACTCCAGAAAGAGAGAACACGATAGGATGAATTAAACCCAAAATTCCCCCCAAAAAAGGAAGCATTGAAGAACCTATGGACATGGAAATTGACAATGTTATACCACCTAATTGGATTACTTCTTGTTTAGAGAAAAATTATAAAATAATGGAGCAAATTGCCAAAGAAGTCACTAATTTCGATGATTGTCTTGTTGCATTGCAAAATGAAAACTATGATAGAAGCAGTAAAAGATTGAGAATTGAAAAATTAAAGGTTCGTAATAAAAATGTTATTGATTGAGCACAAATGGATGTTGATTCTAAGAGATTTCTACCTCCGGTACATCCCATATGTTTGATTAAATAGTCAACCTCCTTAATGCAGTGAAATTGTATATTATTAGTAATATTAGAAATTATTTACCATGCATGGAAAACAACCTCTGATCTGTGACATTTAGTACAAAGAATTAAGTCATTTTTTGAGTGGGTTAAAGCTAGATGGTGTGAGAGAATCATAACACTAAAGAACATTATTTCTTAATGTGAAAACATAGAGAGTAGAAGAGTTGATTCCTATGTCAAGGCGGTAGAGATTGTTTAGGATCTAAAAGGTTCACACATCACATGTGACTCTCATTTAATTTTGAAAGACATGCTAATGGCTGAATTGGAGAAACTAAAATCGTTAACAGCAACAAAGATTGATAGTCTAACTGATTTTACTACGGAGGAAATTAGAAAATGGATAATTATTTTTGTTAGTGTTAACAAATAAAACTCCATCTTGGTTGTGCAACCACAAGAAGAGGCTCGGGAAATTGAGGAGGAGATATTCAATGAATGTATCAAGCATGAGATTATTGTCGCTTCGATGAAAAAATTCATTCAAGATAAACTAAAGAATTCCTTGAATAAATTATGAATTCGAAAGACAACTGATAGTCAAACAATCAGGGTTTATGATTTCACATATTGTGAGCGTTCTTAGAGCTTGGAACATTCATTTTTTCTGATTATTGGTGTTTAATTATTCAAGTTTCTTGGATATGTATCATGAACTATGCTAATGCTTGGATGCAGTTTCTTATTTTTCATTGTAGGTATATTTTTTGACATTACGGTTCATGGGAACCCAATCCGAGTCCCCATTGGGGAAAATTCATTACTTTTGCAATTAAGTATCACGATTCTTATAAGTGCTTTACACAACAAAGATTATTCTGTGTACCAAATAACATTTGAATTGTTTAATATCTAAATGTAAGTTTAGTTACATAATGCCTTCCATCGGTACATGCCTTCCTTTTTCCAGATACCTTTATTTCAAAGTTAAATTATAATTTATTACGTGTACTTAATTTATTATATAACAATTATTTATATTTTCTGAGATGTAGGGGAAAATACTTATAGAGAGAATATGCCAAATCGACATGGTGAATGAGTTGATGAGTTGAGATAACATATCAGAGGGTTCTGATTATTGATATAAACAACCTCTTGGACAAAAAAATATTGATCACTATAAATTAGGAGCTGTGAAGTTTGTATTCAATTTTGGTTCCAATTCTGAGTCCGTTTACCAATTTTGTAAAGAATTATGAGATAATGATTTGCGTAAGATCTTGTATAGGTATGAATTTTGTAGTGTTGTGCAAAAACATTAATTGAACATAAGTTTTTGAGGATTTTCTTTGAGCTTTCATATTATATCTAATGTTCTATAATTGATCACAATGAAAATGAACTTTTGATTATTCTATTCTAATATTGAGACTGTTTACCAATTTTGTAAAGAATAATGAGATAATGTTTTGCATATGATCTTCTATAGCTCTGAATATTGTACCGTTGTCCAAAACAATTAATTGAACATTTGTTTACAAACATATGCTTTGAGATCCCGGTTGCGGGTGAAAATTAAAGGGGAAGGTACAGAGGCGGGCTTCCCACTGGGCAAGTGGCAACCCAGTCCCGCCATCTGTCCTGTTCATTTACGAGCCTGCCACCCCCGTCGCATTAACTTGAAGTCGGGCAATAAATACAACCTGCAGCTAGCCGCCCATCGCATTATGCCTCGCCCGAGTTCTGTTTCTCCGGCATTCGGTATGCAACTGCTCTGCGTTGGTTTGCTCATGGCCTGGGTCGTCGCTGCGCAGTATATTAACTGCGAGCCTGTGCTGGTAATTCACTTCTTTCATTCTGTTTTGTCTGCTGTCTGGCTCTGGGGATATCGTTTGTGTGGTTTGCAGTTGGTTTTTGGGTCTTGGAAGAGGTCTCATAGGTTTAGACCTAGGCCCTCAACTCAAAAGGCCTTGGTCTCTTCCTCTGAGTGCCCTGAACATATTGTCTGTCAGTATCACGCTCCTGTGATTTTGTTTGGTCGGCTCTCGGTGTTTATTCTTGTTGCGCCCTGTGTGTTCCCGCTGTCGGGTATCTCCTGCCTTTTGTGCCCCTGCAAGTCTTCACGTCTTTGGGCTCGAGTTCTTGGCTCCCTGTGCCTTTGGACTCGAGGAGCCATTGCTCTCTGTGTAGTCTCCGCTCCAGTTTCACTTTTCATTTCATTTCAGAACGCCGCAAGAACGGCTTCGCCTTAGTAGCCGCAGGGGCGGGTCTCGGGGAGGCTCCAGAGGAAGAGCCAATCCTCAGCGCTCCTCTCACTCCACGGAATCGTCCTCAGACGGAATTGATTCACGGGGTGCAAGGCGAGGCCGAGGGAGAGGCAGATGGCGTGCTCGTGCTGCTGTATGCGCGCATAGCTTGCACCCCTCAACTCGATTTCGCTTCCCATGCTCAATGGATAATTCAACGTACTATGTATCTATTCGAATCGAGAAATGTGACAATGCAGTTCCACCAGAAGTCTCTGAGGAACAAAGGCCTCCTTCTCCAGTCCTGTGTCAAAGAGCTCAGCCTGCGGAAACCTCGGGTGCGGTGGCGGGTCCAAGCGAGCCGGAAAAAGACGACGCGCCATACACGGATTCAAGCGCGTCGGATCAATACGGATGCAGGATCGTGGAGGAGCAGCCCTCCACCTCTGTGGATGTTTGAGCTCGCCTCCAAGGCGTTCTGGTCAGGAGGCGTTCTGGCCCAAGGTGGTGGTTCTAGTGTTTCAATGGCGTTTGTCTGGTAATTTTAGTTCTCAGCCTTCTTCGTGGGGTTTTTCTGTAAAGCTTAAGCCATGCTCAGCTCTGTTCAGGTTGGAAGCGGTTTTCATACATGCCTATGTGTGTTGTTATAATGTAATCTGTATCACTCTTGGGATAAAGTCTGGGACTGTTAGTAAAGTCTGGGTCATTTTGTCTATCTCTCAGCTGGTTACGGTTTTTGGCAATCTGTTGGTCTTCCAGTTATGGTCTGTGACAATTGTCTGTCCTCTAGTTATCAAGGTTCTGTGTCAAAGGTCGTTTTACACTTAGGTGTCAAGCTTTGCTAAATCCATCTCAGTATGGTGAATTTTGAGGCCTGCCTCGATGTAATCTTTTTGTAACCTTTTGTATAATAATAGAAGTAGCCCAATTTACAAAAAAGAAAACATATGCTTTGAGATTTTATATTATATCTTATCTTTTGTAATTTATCCCAATGGAAATCAACGTTCAACAAGAGCTTTGGATCTCACATATTTGTTCCATCTGTAGTATTTATTTTAATAATAGCTATGGTGATTAGCATTTAAATCTAAATATAGTTCTTGTTACTGTAATTTTATTGGTTGTTGTTCAAGACTTTTCAAGCACAAAGATTGATTACTCTATTCCAATTATGAGTTTGTTTACCAATTTTGTGGATTATTTTGAGATAATGTTTTTGCATAAGTTTACAAGGATTTACTTTGAGCTTTTATATCAATATTTAGATGTTTCTTTCATACCAACCCTCCTATTCATTTAAAAACTTTATCAAATAGAATGTCACATTTGTGAATTAAGTACTCATTATCCAATATTAAATGAAGTTTCCTTTTAATGTGTTTGAGGAAAAATTGTTGTGCAGGAGAATGGGTGTACGAAGTAAGGAGCATAAACTTTCTTTCGCGATGTTTTGTACCTTCTGCATACATTTCCGCACACTTTTGGTTCTTAGATGTATGTTACATTTGTAGTATTTATTTCAGCCGTATCTATGATGTTTGGCATTTAAATCTAGACAATTCTTGTTATTGTAAATGTGTTGCTTATTGTTCAAGACCTCCCAAGCACAAACACTGATTACTCTATTCTAATTTTAAATATGTTCACCATTTTTATGAAGAGTTTTGAGATAATGTTTTGCATAAGTTTTTGAGGATATGCTTTGAGCTTTTATATATAAAAAAATGGTTCTGTTATTGATCATAATTATCTAAATTTTTGCAATTAAGTAATTAATGTCAACTTAAACCGAATTTATTACTTTCCGATCTATTTTTTTGTTGCATGCTTTAATTAGGTGTAAGACTAAATTCATCTATGCTTCTATAATTGCGGAAGGGGTCAAATGATAATTATTCATTTAAGTCAACAATGATTTACTTGTGTACATTGTTTATTTTCACATAAACTTTAGCTTGTCACGTGACTTGCTTCCACATAGTTATTGGCTCGACACATTCATGTGCGACGCAACTCTTTCCCTTCCTTACACATAATCACTACTGCATATAGGCATACATTCTCATCTTTGTACACTTTTTTGGTGCACCTATATCCATTTAAATCTAATATAAGTCGAAGAACTATGTTATGCAGTTACATTACAAAATAGTAATTCAATGGACATTCCTTCAAATCAAACAAATTACCATTTTGATTTTTGATATTATAATACGTTTGCAAAAAGAGTTATGATTTTTTATTATTTGCATTTTAATGGTACAAAATATGTGTTTTCTTATCAAAGGTCAAAGGTCATAGGTTTAGTGAGTGGAATAAAAGATGTCTGAGAGAGCCTTTATGGCCCACTTCCGCACCTCCGAACAACTCCATTGCGTACCAACACTTCTTTTGCACACCTCCATCACGTATTTTTGTTTTGGGTTATTAATATAATTTTCATTTCCCTTCATAAATTGGGATCAGTGGTATCAAAGTAATTTGCTCTTTGCCTTTTTTTCTTTGCATGTCCCCAAAGCATCAATTTCCATGGTATTTGACATACACGAAATGTCACATAAACTTTATCAATCTCGTGTAGTGCAAACTAACATCTATTAAAAAAATAATTAAGGCTTAATCGATGTGTAATAAGGACATCACTCAAATGTTTAATAACATTTATTCTAATGCATTATCTAATGATCAATTGTTGTAAATAAATCAAGAAAATGTAGAGGAATCTGCACCCAATATAAAAAAATCAAATAAGGTGTAGTCCTATTATTAACAAAGGCTCCACTATCAATAAATGTAAGACATTTCAACTTTTTTTGGCGAATCAACATGTAATTAGGAATGAGAAGTGACGCCACATACAAAAAGATGTTTTTATCAAATAGAACGAATCGACATCGACATAGTGGTGGGTACCAACCCAACCATCAAGTCGCTTTGTAGTATATATAGTTGACCACGTCTCTGCATAATATTTATTTTTGGTTGTCCTCACATGGCTTTCGACTTAGAGTTATTATTGACAACCTGTATGCTAGTTGTCATTATCACAAAGAATTCACATTAAATTTAGTTCGTAAATTTCCGACACTTAAGAAAGAGCAAAGTGTGAAGTAAATGGACGATATGGTTTTGGAATTTCAATATTTATTTCCACTACTTTCTATAAACTTCAGCTTTTGCATCTTCGATTTTTATTTATTAAGAGTGTCCTATGTAACAAATTTCACACACCAAATAATAACAACTGGTGATTAGATAACATATTGATAAATCTACAACTAAATGACATTAAGAACGTTATTGATTAAGAGAGTATTTTTAAAGTGCAAAGCGAAAATGTCTAGGAGAGGAAGGAAATATGTTATTTATTGATCCAGACTTATGCAGGAACACAAAAAAATACAAGTATAAACATAAACAAAGATATGAAACATAAATAAAACTTCATTTCATTAATATCAAAGAACTGAAATATGCTTACATACAGAAAGGAAATAAACTAGCTCGGGTAATGGTAGCTTATCTCTGGGGAAACCATAAAAAACCAAAACCCTAACGCCAGGATATGAAACAACAAGGGTTTGTGGGCCCTGTTGGGGTTAGTTGGGCAACCAACTTCTTGGGGGTTGTAACTTGGTCATATGATCTTTGTTTGGCGCATACGATACCTCGTTGGAAATATCTATTTGAGTACTACAGGATTTGCCGCAAGTCCCTAAATATGGATATGGGCCTACTGCGGACCTCAAAAGAACACCGTTTAGGGAGTCAAAACAAATCCGGAAATTCAGGACCCGAAAAAAATGCTAAAAATAGTAAATGCTGCTCTAATCAAGGAAACAAACAAAACTGACTGGAGTTCTACGTGGAATCGGCGGGTGGCCACAAATATCCACTTGGATCATTCCTCCCCCTTAGGAAGCAATGGTCCCCATTACGTGCGAAGCCTGCATGAGGTGAGGAAATTTATATTGAGCTTGGTCCGTGGTGAACCACTTGCCCTAGTGAAGGAGTTGGCTTGTTTTGACAATGCGATATAGCTAGACCCTTTACTAGTGAGTATTCTTGATCTGTGTTTCCATTCTCCTGCCATTTGTGGCATGCTCAATGTAGCCTGGGTTGAGATTTTTTGGTGTCAGCTGCTTCGCGATGTCAGATGTGTCCAACAATGGAGGAAAGTATAGTCGCAATCGATCCACATTGAATGCTGGGTGCAACCAATGAACGATGGAATGTTGAGCTTGAAGTCATTTTCCACTATAGCCTCGGTGATGGTGTACGACGCATATCAGAGTGGGTGAATCCGCTTGTTGGGCCCAGCAAGGCGCTCCTATTGCAAATGTAACGAAACTTTGTTGCCTACCTGGAACTTGTGTGCCACTCGATGCTAATCGTGATGTTGCTTGTACTTAGCATTGCCTATGTCCAATATGTCATGAACTTGCTGGAGGATGTACTGAATACGCTCAATGAAGTTGTTAGCCTGGTTAAATTTTGATTGTACATGAGAGAAATCGGCTTGAGTAGCTACAAATGGTATGGCCACATCAATGGGACATAGTGGTTGGAATTCCAACCCCACTTGAAAGGGGTTACATCTAGCTAAGCTATAGAGAGATCTATTGTAGTTGTGGTGGACATAAGAGAGGATTTCATCCCATGCGAGTGGATGTCTCGAGTTGTACATACAAAAAATGTGCACGATCATCCTATTGACGACCTTTGTTTGGACATTAGTTTGGTGGAAGGTCATGGGCTTAGTGAGCTTGGTATCCAACATCAACCAGAGGCTTGAAAACAATGTACTCAAGAACTTGCTATCCTGATCTGAGATAATGGACCATGGGATCCAAAAATGTACCCACAGTCGTTCAAACAAGAACTCAACAGTGACTTATGCTTGATACTCTTCTTATGGGCTGCTAGAATGTCCATCATAGAGAATCTGTCGACGACCACAAACACACAATCATATTCATGCTTAGTAGAAGGAAGGCCCGACATGTAATCCATGGAGATGATTCCCAAGGCCAACTAGAAGTAGGCACAGGAGTATATAGGCCTTACTTCTTGATTACTAGTTTGGAAATGGTTCAGGACATGTAGGATTTGATGTACTTGCCAGCATCCTGTCGAAGGTTCGGCCAAAAAAAATACTTTTGCAGCACTGCTAGTGTTTTCTTTACTCCAAAGTGTCCAATGAACCGACTGTAGTGCACCTCTCAAACCATCTTAGCATGCTCCCTTGTAACAAAGGTGTCCCAAGTGGCACAACAGTGCACCCTGGAGGTGAAAATATGGAACTTTCTTACCTTCCAGGAGCATCTGGTAGGTGTTATTGAATTTTGGATTGCTCTTGTAAAGATGCGGCCACCTCGAAGTCTCATGTCCACAAGAGTTGAGCACAGTGGTGAGCCTCATGACTGGTCGTCAGCTGAGATAGTCTGCAACATTATTGGTGCTTCCCTTCTTCTACTTGATGTTAAAATGGAACTATTGTAGATATGTGGACCATTTCTGATGGTGATCATTCTACAACTCTCCTTGTATCTATATGAATTGCAGGGGTCGATGGTCTATCTGGATGACCATTCCCTTCCCCATAATGTAATGCTTCCATTGTTGGCAAACCTGAACAATAGAATATATCTCTTTTTTCATTAGTGGGATACTTTCAGATTGTATTTGAAAGTGTCTCATTGTGATATGCCACTGGATGCTCCTACTAGGTAAGAACTGCACCAATAGCATAGACAGAGGTTTCTGTCCCAATTTCAAATGGTTGTTGCAGGTATGGTAGTGTGAGCACTAGTGCAGAGTAGAGGTGATGCTTCAACTTGACAAACACCTTCTATTTGGATTCATACCAAAATAACTTTGATTTCACTTTGCCCTTGGTGACTTGACTCAAACGCCAAGTGATATGAGAGAATCCCAACACAAACCTGCGATAGAAATTTGCAATACCCAGAAAGATGCAGATCTCCGTTAGAGTAGTTGGGGCTAGCCAATCTTGAATAAGTTGTATCTTGGCTAGGTCCACATGCGCACCCCGCTCATTAATGATGTACCCCATATATTGAACCTAGGAAATACCAAAAGTGTATTTCTCCAAATTGGCACACAATTTGTGTTGTCACAGGGTTTGGAGGACATGTTAGATATGGTGTATGTGATCTTCCCAACTCCGACTAAAGATCAGGATGTCATCCATTAGTTACATGGAAGTTGCAGGAGAATTATTCAACCTGAAAGTCATAACCAACCATTCGAAAAGGCCCTACTTGGATTTGAAGGTAGTCTTCCACACATCGGAGGGTTCAATTTAGTACCTTGTGATACCTGAACTTCAAGTCAATCTTGTTGAAATATTTAGCCCCCTTAACCTAGTCCAAAAGGTCATCAATCCGTGGGATTGGATACCTATTCCAGACAATGATATTATTTAATGCCTGATAGTTAATATAGAGTCTCTAGGTACCATATTTCTTTTGTATTGACACGATCAGGCTCCCATAGGGTGATGAACTTGGCCTGATGTACCCTTTCTGCAACAACTCATGAATCTTCCTCTTAATTTCTTTGTTCTCCACAACAGAGCATTGGTATATCATTAAATTGGGTAGTGGCACGCATGAGGTCAGCTCGATGGAGTTATTAACCTGACAGTGTAGGGGTACCCCTGTAGATGAGGTGAAGATGTCACTGTACTCTTCCATGACCTTGTGCATGCTGCTTTTGTGCGGAGGAGACCTATATGGAGGTTGTGGATGTGGCCACAATCTTCTTCTTGCCACGAGGGAAAATCATAAGGAAGACAAATTTCCCTGTCTGGGAAATGATCTTACTACATTTCTTCATAGAGATCAAAGAGATGGTGGTAAGCTCTGCTACCTCTACAAGAACTAATGGCAGTGCAAGGCCTAGACTCATACACAACTTGACACTTCCACAAGTATGGTTGGCCTTGTAATACATCACAAAATTCTAGAGGAGAAAAATCACACAGTACCTCAACTATTAAGGGCTTGATGCTGTAGGAAATGCAACACTATTGACTGACACAGAGATCTTGCCCTTAGTGAAGCCACCCGATGGTATACGACTGCGGGTTTGGTGTGGTTGGGATGCCTAACCGTTTCATGACCTCCACTTAAATGAGGTTATTTTGGATTCCGTTGTTGATAATGAACTGCAACAAAGAACCCTTCACCCACATATGTGAGTGGAAAATCCGCTCCCCCTTCTCTAGATCTTCGGGCTCAATCTTTTGGACTTGGTGGTGGCAATGGTCACTAGACTCCTCGTCAATAATGTGCTTCCCCTTGCCATTCCCCATGTCAGTTTCTAACTTAGAGTTGGAACATGCATCTGATTCGAAATCCTTTAGCTCAACCACCAATGACTACTTGGCTCGACACTCACTTGTGTTATGAGTGGGGTTCTTATGGAACTCACATCATTTCCCTGTGTCCTTCTTTGTCTTTTTGGTGTTTTTCTTTGCTTGCAGCTTTGATGGGTTGTCCTGGGTCACCCTTCCTTTGGGTTTTCCTTTATTACGTGGTTCAGGGGCACCTTTCCCTTGCTTTGGATTTTCTGATCCAGTCTCGCTTCTTCTATTTAAATTTTTGCTTGATCTTGACAGTGTATCAATAAGTGGTTCCAAGCGAGGAGATGTATAGGAACTCTATCTCGTCCTAGATGTACTTGTGTAGACAACTGTGGTACTTGAGTACCAAATGCCGCTCAAAATACTTGATACCCAGCTTTGAGTGAAGGTTATGAAAAATATTTGTGAACTATGACATATCTTGGTCTGTCCCTTACCGCAACATGGTACACTTTATGTATTTATCTTCATAACTCCCGACAGGGTAATATTGTTCCTTGATGGAATCTCGGAAAGAATTCCAAATGGGCGCAGCTCAAAATAGTAAGGTTTCCATCTCATCCTTTTGTTCGTTGTAGGTCTTCCACCAGTGCTTGACATAGTGGGTGGCTTTGAGGAGTGCAAAAGTAACCTTTTCCCGACTGGAAAAGTCATGAACCAAAAAAAATTCTTCCAACACACACACACACACACACACACACATATATATATATCTACGACATCTATATATATATATATATATATAAATATATATATATATATATCCTTCAAGTATGGGAATGTCAAAGTTAACTCGTACCTTAAAAGGAGTGGCGTCTCCAGAGTGGCCGCTGGATGAAGATGTGTACCCTATGGGTAACCGTCGAAGGAACTAGGCAAAGTTATCCATCATCGCGTTCCTCTGTCGCTCGAGAGCTTCCTTGAGCAATATTTTGAAAGGATATCCTACCTCCTCATATTTTTTTTCTTCCGCCATGGGAGGTCGTTGGGGTTTGCGAGGATGGTCTTGCAGAGGTTCAACCATTTCGAGTCATAAATCCTTATACCCTGGCCTTGTTGGGACATGCAAAGAAAAACATAGAAAGAGAAGACCACTTTGATACCACTGCTCCAGACTTATGTAGGAACGCAACAAAATACAGGTATAAACATAAACACATAGTTGCAATAGAAATAAAACTTCATTTCATTAATATCAAAAAAATGAAATATGTTTACATACATAATGGAAATAAAGTAGCTCGAGTGATTATAGCTTATCTCTACAACAAGGGAAAACCCTAAACAACCAAAACCCTAAACCTAGGAGATGAAACACCAAGAGTTTGTTGGCCTCGTTGGGTTTAGTTGGGCAACCAACTTCTCGGGGTCGTAAATTGGTCATATGATCTCCATTTGGCGTGTATGATACCTCGTTAGAGAGCTCTCCAAGTATTATAGGATTTGTGATAGGCCTTGCCAATGGCAATGGGTCTACTGTGAACTTAAAAAAAATGCCGTTTAGGGGGTCAAAATAGCTCCACAAGTTTAGGACCTAATAAAGTTGCTACAAATAGTAAACACTGCTATAGTCAAGGAAACAGACGAAACCGACTAGAGGTGTAGTTAGAGTAGGCGGTGGCCACCAATTTCCACCTGGATCATTTACATTGATACGATTAACTCACTTACTCTTATTGATGAGAGCTTCTAGTGGTCGATTGTGTATGGGCGATATGTGAACCTGCCAATGGGAGAGCAGAGTAACAATAAGATTTGGTCTAGCGGATTGGTGAACACTGCATATGTTCCAAAAGTCCTTGATTTCAAAGAAACCATTTATTTGTGCACAAACAATTTTGATTCAAGAACAAGAATAATTGTGTTAATAACAAATAAGATCCCAATTCCTCTAACTCCCAAGGAATTTAGATGGATATTCAAGTTACCGAAACATAATTTGTGCTTAAAATTGTTGGAAGAAGATAGTTTTCTCGAGTCACAAAGAGGCATGATGAACATAATTTAAGGATACATTTCCCTAAATTTCCAGGTTCCTTCTAGTCTTTCTGTTCTAGATATATATTTGTTTATAAAGTATTTTATGGACTTCTATTGGCTTTTTTACCACTAGATGGGATGAGAAAATACAACGAATGTCCCAAAAACCATTCTCTACCTGCTTTATTACTCGTATAAAAAATATTGCTTATTCAAATAGGGTGATCTCATTTCCATTCAATTAGTTTTTCAGTTAGTCAATTTGTTTGGGAGAAATGGATTCTTTATGATGATGTCCTTGATAACAACCCTCGTCTTGAGATATGTCTTTCATGACTTTCCTTATAAACCTAAATTCAATTCCAATGACGAACTGATGCAGTTTTGGTATCCCATATTGTGGAAGGAGGAAGCCTCTTTAACTTTTTGCCTAATCTAAGCTGTCTTTGTAAAGCATATCATTTACATCATAACTAGACAAGATCCCCATCAAATATCTTCCCAAGCCTAAGCTTTCCTTTGGGTAAAAGTGGTGCATGAAGAAAGACAAAAATATGGCTATTCTAATTTATGGATTTAAAAGTAATCCACTATTGCTACCAAAATTATTATAGATAGGTATTTTTTTTTTACTGAAGTTTGCACGTTATACCATGAATGGCTAGTTATATTTGAACACAAAAAGAATAAATAATTTTTTTCTTTGCCATTTACCGTTGGACAAGTCACTGTGAATAATTTATCTCACATTGCAGATCTTCCAGAGTCTTTGAATTATTTTAACTTAAGAGAAGTTGAAGCTCGTCGAGGCTTTGATCCATAAGGGCTATTTACAACACACCTAGGTATTGTTAGATACGGGAACGAGAACTTGTTTATAAGAGCTACAGACGAAAGCGAGGAGATTCAAAGTGCTCAAACCAAAATCAAGAAATGATAATGGATATTAAGAAATTGTTGAAGAAACCAACGTCAACACGAAAAGAAATACAAACAAAGAGGTGCAAATCCTGCGTAGCAATATCCACCATGCACTCATCCTCCAATAAAAGGAAGATAAAATATACTGCAAGCGTAAAATAGGTTCACAGTCAACTATCAAGTGGTGAAGCTGATGAAGAGCCTCTTCAAAGATTCACTCCAGACAGAGCAGACACGACCGAATCAACCAAATCCAGAATTCCTCCAAAAATAGGAAGCATTGAACAAGCTATGAATGTGGAATTTGACAAAGCTATACCACTTGATTGGGTTAATACTTATTTAACAAAAAAATAGAAATTAATGGGCGAAATTGTTGAAGAAGGCACTACTTTTGATGGTCACCCTGTCACATTGCAAAATGCAAATTATAACAAGGGTAGTAAAAAATTGAGAATTGAAATTTTAAAGGTTCATATTAAAAAGGTTATTGATAAAGTAGAAATGAATGTTGATATGTTTGGCGTTATACCCACGAGGCTCATTAAATTGCATCAAGCTACTAGTAATGCACTTACAACGTCTATTAGCGAACATGAACTATATAACTTGATATTGAAAGCGAGAATAGAAAAGTTAGAAGATGTTCTAAATATGGGTCTTTTGTTAATGACTCCACTGGCAATAAGTGCACCACCATCGACAATTTATACCCATGCTACACCCCATATATCAAATAAAGTTGTCAAAATCCTTAATATAATGAAATCTTATATTATCACTAATATATGCCAAAGATTGGAAAAACAAAATAAAGGACTCCCAAATGTTAATCAAATGAAGTATATCAAAGTTGGATGGTCTAAGAGAACCAGGACACTAGAAAACATCATTTATGAATGTGAAATCATAAACATTAGAAAGGGTGATGTCTTTCTCAAGGTGGTATAGATTGTTTAGGATCGAAACAGTCTATGCATCACATGCGATTCTGAATTAATTTCAAGAGATAGACTAATGGTTGAATTCGAGAAGCAAAAAGAGTCAAAGGAAATATAATTTGATCATATAACTTATTTTACTGCATAAAAAATTACCAAATGGATAATTACTTTTGTTAGTATTAATGAACATAGGTTTATTTTGGCTGCACAATTCTAAGAAGAGGTTGGGGAAATTGACAGGCAAATATTCAATGAACATGTCAAATTGGAGATTACGGTCTCTCTAATGAAAGATTTGATTAAGACTATGTTGGAGAAATTCATTCAAGAAATCATGAATATGAAAGACAACTAACAGTGAAACAATCACTATCTATGCTTTCACTATTATGAATGTTCTTAAATCTCAGGACATTCGTTTTTATGTTTACCAATATTTAATTATTTAGGTTTGTTGGTTGTGTTATCATGAGCTAAGCTAATTGTTGGATGTAGTTTCTTGTTTTTCCTTGCAGGTACCTTTTTTCACATTATAGTTCATGGGAGTTCTTGTACTCTGAAACAACCCCCCCCCCCCCCCCCCCATTTATATATAGCAATAGCTAAGGTTAGACATATAAATGGGGACCCTTTTTAAATTTTTAGTCTTAGAATAATAAAACCTAACTCTAATAATTTTCCTTTAAAAACTCTTAAAACAACCCAAAGATAGGATCCCCATCGCAAATCACAAATCGCGTTTTTCCATGTGATGATCATGAAACACCTTTAAAAAATTGTGATGCGCGATCAAACCTCCCGCTGTGATATCTCGATCAAACAACTTACGAACTCACAATCGCATTTCCCAGAAATAGCAAGTAATTAAGCCTTGCCACTGTGAACTTCATTAACGATTTGCGAAATGTGATATTGCGATGATCGCAATCTCATTTCGCCTTATAAGCAGGAAACACTACACTACATCATTTTAAATATTGTGATGTGCGAATAAAGTAGTAAGCATGTGAAATAATTGTGTTTTAATATAATAATGAACGATTTGAAAGGGTAATAAATGTTTAGCGACCTGAGGAGAGGTAATGATTTTCCAAGTTATGGGTAGTTAACATTGGATCTCTCATCTAAACCTTTCCCACGATTCAAAGTCATTTCAAAAGAGTTTTCAGTCTTAATTGCTCGATAATGTCTGCACTGATATATCTTGTCCATTTCAGGCAAACTATAAAAGACATGTCATTGAGGAAGGTGATGCAAAAACAAAAAAACAGAGCATTGCAGAGTTTGAGTTTACAGAAATGGTTCCTATATTCTTTGGTACGGTCTGCAGCACTGATGAGGGAGCAAAAACTCGGGAGGTCATATACAACAGGCTTGAGGATGAGCATCCCAAGGTTATTGTCACAAAAGCGACAACTAATTCAATAAAACCTCCAAGACTCCAATTCAAGGATGTCGTTTGTTCTTTCCTTCATATGATAGGAGCGAGAGCTAAAATCCTGCCATACATTGATATGATCAGGTGGGTGGTGGAAAACCTCCCAATTGAAGATAAGAAATTCAGGAATTTGAGAATGGAACTCATGGGGTCATTCAGAGCAGAGGACTTGAAGCAAATGTACCATATACATGACCCTCGGGATATATATGATAAGACATACGTGGCCAACTTCGCAAAGAAGAACTAAGAACCCATCAAGGTGATTCATGACTGGAGAGTATTGGAGAACAAATTCAAATTCGATAAATCATGTATGTATGCTATAGCCTCTTTGGCAAACCCCTACAACTATGCAGCTGCTATGTTATGTAGGCTATATGGGTTACCCAATAATGCTAAGTTTTCCATAGAATGGATTCCTCTAATTGAAACCGATGTTAATTCCCACATTATGAATAGGGCCACCATCCTATCTGATAACCTAACCACCGTCATCACCAAATATCGACAAAAGAGATCCTCCTCTCTAGAGAACCTTCCTCCATTCTATTTTAGTGCCTACATTATGGACCCCATCTGTTTTTGCACTAAATTTCTAATCATGGGTTAGAAATGGACCTTACAAGTTACAGAACCCCTGCCCTATCCATCTCAGTCATAAGCAAATGTGGGAATCCCATTATATACCCCATTTCTATAAAGTCATGTTGTTATTTTGTCGCTGCATCAACTAATTTTCAATAGGAAACCCCCCAGGTTTTCCCAAGAAGCCATTATAGACCTTCTAGCTGTCGGAAAATATTTTGTTGAAGAATGGTTCACCTATATTAGGGTTTTTGGTAGCACAATAGACCCACATGTCCTCCCTTTGTATATTTCTGATAAATTGTTCGCAAGGGAAGTCACCCACCAGACCGTGGGAAAAGGTCTGACCAAAGTTCTCGAAGTAAGCAAGAAGTTATTATGGTCATGTTTTCCAATCAAGTGCGGTTCTTTTTCTTTAGCAAATTTTAATCATGTGATAAAGGAATCAGTAAGCCTGGAAGGCCTCAGGATTCATACTTTGTCGAAAAGGAAATTTGATCCAGACAAGATAGCATATAACATCACTATTGTGCTAAATATCAAGCCATATAACCATGAGGCTAACAATTTTGAAGACCTGTTACAGTCAGCTGAATCCTTCGAACAATCATTCGAATGGGAAACGGAAAATCTGAGTTCTGAAGATTTTGAAAACTTTCAGGAGTTCAAAAATAGAAGGATCGAAGTAATCTCGATGAACTTGTTGAAAATCGAGGACAGGCCTACACGCAGTGTGACTATAAATAGCGAAGGACCTAGGTCTCGCATAGAATCTCAAGTGAATATTGAGAAAACATTGGATACAGGGAAGGCCCAAGACACTGACAACACAACAAAATCTAGAAGGAAGTCAGTCGAGAAATAGGTTATGAGCACCCCACATAAAGAGATCAATTCAAAGGTCAAAAGCGACAGTTTGGAACGGGAGTGGGATCAATTTAATAAGTAATTGCAAGACACTACCAACACAACAGATACCGAGGAAACAATGGAGTGTCAAAATCCTTTGCATAATCAGGAAAATATAGATTCCATGCCAATGGATGAGCAAGTGACAACGTCTCAGCAGACTGAGATTATCCCTGCTCTGCCCTCATCAAATATTGTCTTGAAAGTGACTGAAATCCCCCCTCTAGATCTGTTCTACAGCTCGCTGCACAAGGCTGTAGTAAGAAGACAGAGGAAACAGAGAAGAGTAGAAACACTCGAGCTCCCACCTGGAAATGAGCCAATGGACATAGTTTGGAGGGACATTCTTTCCAAACCAGCTGAGAACTTGACTAGATTGTCATAGTTTATGGGAGCATATGCAACGACCACCATGGACAAAGCCACCGAAGTCTCTATTTTTTTGAGAGAAAAGGAGGAGAAGATTGCACAGCTCGAGCAGTAGCTTGAAATAGAGAGGGAAAGTGTGAATAAGCAAGCTGCTGAAAAGCTCACCCAATTGCAACAGAGCACGGAGGTCCTAAAGATAAGCCATGAAGTCGATATATCGGCAAAAAATATGCAACTCCAAGAATTACAGCAAGCCATGGAAAGATATAAGGATACTCCAACTGTCGAGGAGTTCATTAAAGAGGTGCTGGAACTAAATTCCCTCCCGATGAAACAACAAGAACAATTATGCCAAAACATATCACACATCACCCCTTATTTGATCACTAGCGACTAGCTAACATATAAAGCGATTGACCAGAGAACTGAGTTTACTGATCTAAACACCAGAATCTCAGATTTCATCGAATGGCAAGAAACAAAAGATGGGAGGAAAGCCAATCTGCTTGAGATTGAGGAGACACACAAGGAAATTCTTTTCATGGATTGGGATGCAAGGATCAAACAAGCTGAGCTAGAAGTGGCATGAGTAGCTGGGGTGGTGAAGAACATAATCAAGGTGGTAAACCACACTCTGTTTTCCACCAACCTGGTAAGAGAATGCAATCCAAAAGAAATGCTTGACTTAGGTGATTTGCATAAAAGTTGGCAGGAAAAAGCAGAATCTCGAATGGAAGAAATCACAAAATTGGCAAAGACCGACTGGGATTCGTATTGGAAATACCTCGTCAAGCCGCACAGCCAAATCATGAGCCTTAGCTGCTCACTTCATTCAACTCAGCAGATGTTGCCACCTCTCACCGATGTGATTTTCGCAGGACAAGTCAGAACACATTTTGGGGAACCTCCTCAAGTCAAACTGATGGCCGACATATGCGATTTGAAGGACAAGCTGGCAGACATCAAATAATCATCATAGCCTCTAGTCATCAAGCCACTGTTTATTTTTAGATTTAGTTAACTAGTTAGGAGGAAGGTTGTTTGAAACCTCCTCAAATTTTTGCATAATCCTTTTTTGCACATTAGTTAGAATAGTATTTATACCCTTTTCATGCATTTAGAGAACGATCCAGAATTTTATCAAAAACATTTGCAAAGAATGCACTATTGAATGTTTGTGAATGCTTTGGTGAAATTATGGAACATGATCGTTTCTTTTAAATATCAGATTACTTTCCTTTGATGATGCACTATTGTATACTTGCGAGATAATTTGATCTAAAGAAAGGAGTTGATCCATGTCATTAGTCAAATGAGCAGAACTTCACACATATGGTACTTTTATATTGTATGATTGATTATGTTTATGTTTAATTAGTGACAACACTTTATTTTCATGAATTGTGTATGGGATATATTCTTTTTGTTAAGCGTTAATTGCACTGTTGTATGATGCCTAGCTGAAATTGTCTACTTTCATATATAAATCATGATATATGCGATATAGCTTATACAATTTATTTGACTAACTATTTAGTCAAATAAATTATCTTTATACATTATCATCTCTCTTTTATTCATGATTGATCTTTATTATCACATGTCAAGCAGATATCTTTGTAGATCGCATATCACACAGAAATAATTGGGTTTATATTAGAATAAGTTAGTTAGGGATTTGCATAATAGAATAGGTCATTTAGATTATCATTATTCTATTGCAATCACTTGTGAACCACCCACTCTCATCTTAAAACCCACACTGGGAAATTGGTCCCATTATCCCCAGTCGGAGCCACCACTTTAAATGGAAAAGGAGTTGTCTTAAGGTCCGGACTGGGTGGTTATCCCCCATGTTGGGGTAGTAGAAATCTAAGGCTGCAAAATTTTGGTGCTAGAAGTAGGGCCATCCGACTATGAATGGGATATAAACCTAAAGATCAATCGAAAAGACATTCATAAGAGTCAAAACCCCTCCACAACTTCTACACCTTCTAGATCTCGTTCAAAATCTCCTGATCAGAAATCTGAAGCAGTAGAAACATCTCCCTCTTCTCTTGAAGTAGTAAGACAACCACCTTCTCTAGATTACACTCCTGAGTCTCCCTAAGTCCATTCTTTGATACATAAATTGGAATAGATATCCATTTCTGCTGAGAAACCAGGGAGGCCCAAAGTTTCTGAAGAAAATGTTACTTCCTTATTACAACAAACTGGTGTATTAACTAGATTGCAAAGTGAAAGGCTTGGAGTAACCCATTTTGAGTTCCCTATCCCTCCACGATGTAGGAAAGTTATATCACCAAGATCTGATTCGGATACCAGTGAGATCACATCACTTTTTCATCCATTCACTTCTACTCAATCCACAACTTCTGAACTATCCACTTTTCCAACTAGTACTGCTACTAGTAGTACTAACCCAATGGTAAGTTCTTCGCCATCTATACTTACTTCTGGACTGACCTTCCCATCTCAAGTTATGGCCAATCAACGCGCTCAACCTTGGATAAATGGTTGCAAATCCAAATGTGCTCCCAACAAACCCATAAAAATGACTACCTAGGTACAATCTCGACAATGGTCTTCCTACTAAAGAACATCTAAACAACTTTATGCTAGTCATGAATATTAATGGAGTTGCACATGAAGATGTTGTAATTAAACTATTCCCGTATACCTTCCAAGGATCTGTTGGATCTTAGTATTTTTCCCTTCCAGCAGGTTCAATAAGAGATTGGGGTACCTTTCAAGAAGTGTTTCTTGGAAAATTTGGTGATCACAGGACCATAGCATCCTTGATCAATGATCTTTCTAACTTAAAAGCTAACTTAGATGAAAGGATCAAAGACTTCAACCCCAGATTTAACAATTTGCTAAATAAAATCCCAGCTGCATCAAAACCTTCAATAGATGTAGAAATAGAATGGTACATATCGTCTCTTCCTTCTAGTATTGAAATTTTTCTAGATAGATCCAATAAGGTGACCCTTGTAGAAAACACGAAAGAAGCCCTGTCCGTAGAAAGAAGGATTATAGCTTTAGAAAAGAGATCACAAATAGACGAGAGGAAGTCAAAGAAAGTAATATTTAAGGATGATTCAAAAAATAAATATTCAAAGGACCCTTTCGATCTTGAAGGCCTTCAAAAAGTGTTAAAAACTAGGTCTAATGAAATGGTAGAAATCAAGAAACAGGTCGCAGAATCCTCTGCCCCTAAGAAACCATTTCGCTTGTTTAAAAGAAATCCTTCTTCTGCATCACAACCGCCAAATACTATTTCAAATGCCGAATCTAATAAAGAAGCAAAAGAAGACTCACCAATCAAAGAGGAAGCCAAAATAAAAGAAGAAGTTGAATTAAATGGAATGTGGGATTTCATCCTCCCAACCAAAGAAGAAGCACAAACTATGCTAGTAACCACAAGAAGTAAAAACTCTCCTGATATGTCTATAACAAATTACAAATAAAATATTGTTACCCCTGTAAAGGAGAAAATACTAAGAAAGAAGTCTAAAACTATCAAAATTGTCCCTATTCCACTAGATCCTCCAAATGCTTCCAAAACCTTGGTAATCTCAGATACAGTGGAATATAACATAGTGGAAGGTATGAAAAAGACTAGAGCAAACATCTCATTACACGAACTCACTAAATTCAAACAACAACAAAAAATCCTATTAAGAGAGTTAAAAGCAATTCCTGTATCTCCTTTACCATCTGTTGTAGTTACTCAAGCTGCCTATGATATGGGAAAACCTCCCTCTTCTTCAAACAAAGTAGATCCTACAAATTTATTCCTAATCGGTGATAGATATATTTCTCATATTCCTCCATTTCTTCTTAATTATGAAATTTTCAATAGAAATGTTTATAATTGCCTTATTTATTCAGGAGCCTCTTCAAATACTATGCCAAGAGATGTGTGCACCAAATTGAATATTACACCTCGAAAATCTGCAGTACACATAGTTCATTTAGACAGGACAAAAGTAGAGGTACTTGGAGAAATAGCATCAGTTTCAATTAGGCTTTCCTCTAATCCAAAAGTTTCGTAAATAATTGATATTCTAGTGGCTGATATCCCAAAATTCTATGGTTTGATTCTAAGTAGGGATTGGTCTGAGAAGTTGCATGGTTACTCCGCAACTAATTGGTCTCACATGTAGTTGCCACATAATGGTAAACCAAATCAAATTAGAGTAGACCAAGAAAATTTCATGCAATACACAGTCACTGACCTCGAGGGAAGTAATGAACCTGTTGCCTTCACCAATAACATCATTGGGAATTACTTAGCCGAGTCATTTTTGGGATCCTTTAATGCTCATAGGTCTCCCTTCCTAGATAATACCGTAGTGTCTCAAATAGAAAAAAATTCACAAACAGATGCTTCCAAGTGTATAAATGTAGTAGATAAATTTCAAATAATTCTTTGTTCTGGACTCTCTATTTTGACGGTTCGAAATCTGAAGACGGCGTAGGCGCAGGATGCATTTTGATCAACCCACAAGGAGACAAAACCATGTTAGCTTGCAAACTTGAATTTTAGTCCACTAATAATATCGTTGAATATGAAGCATTGATCCAAGGACTGTCTAAAGCGATTGGTCTTAATGTCAAATATTTGCAAGTCTATGGAGATTCTGAAATAATCGTTAAGCGGGTAAGAAATACAATTCATTGTGTCTCTGGGCACCTTAAACATTATCGATCGTTAGCCCAAAAACTTACTTCTCATTTCATTGCTTTTAACATTTCTTCAGTTCCTAGGTTGCAAAATGCAAGTGTTAACTTACTCGCTAATGTGGCATCTAATCTTATACCCTCAGAAGATTTCAGTCCAGAACGGTTTTCAATAGAGTTAATATTTAAGCCATCTATTCCCGATAATGTAACAAATTGGAGAGTATTCAATAACGATGCAGATATAGTTAATTTCCTCACATCAGAAGGGTCGTATGAGGAACAGATCATAGATGAACATGAGCATGATCTGCAAATTAAACATAATCAAGACCAAAATCCAATCCTAAAGTCCGTAGTTAAGATGGAAGATCTCTATGATGTAAAGGATAGGTTCAAGAAAGTTACCAACTCCAAAACTCAAAGTTCTACTTTGAGATTTGAAATAGTAAACCTAGGGTCAACCGAGAAAACTCAAAATGTCAACCTAGGTCTTGGCCTATCATCTGAAGAAAGAATATCATTCATTAGGTTGTTGAAAATATACAAAGGTGTCTTTTCCTGGGATTATGCAGATCTCAAGACATATGATACCTCTGTGATTCAACATACCATACCTCTGACTTCGAATGAAAAACCAGTTCAACAAAAGCTTCAAAAAATTCATCCTATTATCACTCAGGTTGTCCCTAGGCTCCTAATAGGGATACGGCCGAGGTAACCACAAACCAATCTTCTGATTACAGGTTCTAGCCCACCTGCAATCGGAGAGGGCTCTCTCCTTTCGATTCAACCTTAGTTGATGATTTTAGGCTAGCTTT